>ML210466.1:0-19722 GCA_004369085.1 Coprinopsis marcescibilis | reverse complement strand
GCAAATATCGTATCACGAATGTGTTTGCCAGCGCGATTAAGAAACGTGAAAGCGCCCGTTCGTCTTGAATGTCATTCTCGAGCCTTGAGAGCTCTGTGGCCTCGGAGATATCGCCGGCGTTGAAAGACGCTCGAAACCGTTCGACCAATTTGACGGCGCTCTGGACAGAGGCGGGCTTGTTAAATGATCTCTCTCCCACCCAGTGAAGAAACTGGCAAGAATTGTCAGTCACACTCTGCGGTGGAGCGGTTTCGGCGTACCATATACTCCATTTCCTGATTATTACCACCGCTGAAGTGGATAGAGCAGTCGTACATGTCTCGCATCCAACCGTTGCAGGCGAAACGCGTCAGCAGAGCCGTTATCAAAGCACATTTGGCCATTGCTCTGGACGGTGGGCTAGTTTCCTCAGTGACGGAACGATAAAGTGTTGCTATCGCATCTTCGAGAATTCGAAAGTTTGCCGAGGTCTGGACATCGTTGAGGGCGTCGAGCATATCTGTAACCGTGTCTTGGTCCTGGACATTTCGTCCATAGCGAAGCACCTATATCAGTGTCAGACAACGGAGTTGAATCCTCTACTGAGAGCTTACCCCTTCGTCCATTGCGGTGTGAGATTCGTGCAGAGGGCAGTTGGGTGGGAAAGAAAGCAGCACTCTGTTTATGTACTTGTCATGGCTGTGCTACGAAGGTGTTGAATGTCGATTTCGTTATCATAGTGAGAAACATGCCACCACCCGCAAGTAGCTGTTGTTTGATAAAGGAATGTTCGATCACGGAAGAAGCTACAGCTATAGTGGTGCTAGCGTTGGTCGTTATGGTGGTCAATTGCTACAATGCATTCGATGCTACCCAGTTTGGAGCTATTGGAGGCTTGACTAGACGCTGGCGTTCCTGAAGAGCACAGACCCCGGTAAGTATGATTGCACTTTCCAACATTTCAGCGTGCGCAGAGTGTCTAGACTCCCACACCTATAAATGGTCAAGACAAATATAGTGAACGATTCGAAGAGCCCATGATATTGCCTGTGATGTTTTATTAAAATTCAGATTCATATTAATTAACACAATCCCACTGTTCTCAGAGAAAGATAGAGATGCAAGAGAATTTAATTCGTACGTGGTAACGTACACGAAATCACGGAACACATTTACAGCAAGAGGAATACCAAGCTACACTTTACACCACAGTAAACCGTTGACGAGAGGTAACGTTGAGCGTAAGTCACCCAACCGCTCCACTACGCCACGCCACGCGCTTACAAGCACTGAGAGTACCACTGGTTGGTGGCCTGGCAGGCATAGGGGGCGACACACTGAGTGGGGCCGGACCATCCTTGACCACCGCACTGGCCGAAGCGGGTCTGAGCTGGGCCAGCAACGGGTGGGCTGGGTTGAGTAGGTGGGAGAGGGACGACGGTGCTGATGGGTGGCACGGGGGTGACGGGGTTGCCGAAGCCGGTGGTGGAGAGGGCTTTGCAGTCACGGATCATGGTTGCTTGACCAGGTCCGTTCTGGATGGGGTTGCAACCTGGGAGCTCGGGGAGGACTGTCAAAGGCGAAAATCAGTTACCTTGGCATAGGAGATGATCGGGGGAAGGAGGACGTACTGACACCCTCAACACGCTCGTTGATGCGAGTGGGTTGGACACACTTGTTCATGTCAGCGTCGGGTTGTTGAGCGAGCTGTCTGCAGCTGTCGGGGAGACCGAGGAGATCGAAGCAGTTGTCCATCGCACTCTGGAGTTTACCCTCCTCCCAACCGAACATGTAGTCTCCGTGATGTCCAAACCCGGTGCTGTATACGAAGTGTTGAGAGAAGGAATATCGTGACGAGATGAGGAGAGTGAGAGTACGTACGGGTCACCTTGAGAAAGGACCAAAGGTTGAGAGCCGTCGGTGGGATATTCGTTGTTGAATGGTCTGGTGTCCCAGGCGGTCTCGAAGAAGAGCAATGGCATGCGGACGGGGTGGGTCGTTGGGCAGGTTCCCTCCATAAGAATAATACCAGAACCAGCATCAACGCGACCTTGGAAGAAGGCCATGTGACTCTATGGGAAATTGAGCCCCAATTCGAGTTGTGGGGTGTGGGCTTACGTACCGTGTGGTCGGGGCTGTCGATGTTCTTGCCATCCCAGCAGCTAAGATCGTAATATTAATGAGCATTGGAAAGGGCTAGATATGAAGGCGAACGCGACGTACGCAGGGAAGAACAGGTTGGCACGGATACCAGCAGGGCATCGCTTCTTGGGGAGGTCGACGGTATCGTATCGGCCGGCACCTGGGGGAGAGCCGTTGGAGGCATCGGTGAAGCCTGAGGTTTCCCAGCATCGGAAGGTGGAGGCGTAAGCCTCGGGGCTGGTGGCATCTACAGCTTTCCTTTGACGGAGCATGGGGTTACCAGTGATCATGCGGAAGCCCTAGAGCGGCGTTGTTCATGTGCGGAAATCTGCACGTGATCGAGCGAACATACCTTGGGGAATTCCCGAACCTTGCGTTGACGGTTGGTGGGCTGGATGTAGTAAACAGTCATACCACCGTTGGGGCTACCAGTCAAGTGGTTGGGGAATTGAGGAACCTGAATAAACGATAAACATGAGCAGAGAGCTGGAGGAGCGGTATGTCCAACATACACGGGTGAAGGTTCCGTTCTTGTGCTTCCAGTACAAGATCGCGGTCCAGTAGTTGGACCTGTTTTCCTTGAACTTGCAAGACGTGCAGGTGGCCTCCTTGGCGAGATCGCCTGTGAGGGGCATGGTGATGTTGAATCTGGGACATATGTCAGGACAGGGAAGATCGCGAATGCGAAAGAAAACTCACCCATTCTAAAGACGAGGGAAGTGGTTGTCGATTGATTAACGCAAGGTACGAGAATGACCGTGCTTTACTTACTCCTCCAATGACCTGGTGGACGTGGGGGGAAACTTGGCCGGGAGTGACCAACCTATCGAACAAGGTCGGAACGAGGAAAATTCTAACACAGAAGATAAGACGTACGGGTCGAGACGCTCAGTGACCAACTGGGCACATGGGAAACGGATGAGGGCTTGAGCGCCGGTGGCAACGAGGCCGACAGAAGTCAACAGGGATTTCCAGTTCATGGCTGTTGGATGACCGCGATGGAGACGAGGAAACCTTTCAAAAGAAATGGACCCCTGTATAAATAGTGAGGGGCTGTGACCTGAAGCCCAGAGATCCCGCTGAATTGTCGCATCTCCCCAGATGATACTGCATCAATAAGCACGCGGGGAACCTTCTGTATTCTTGCGAGAATTGGGCAGAGCGACGGGTTCGTGACGTACACCATTGTGGATCCGTAATTTGCCCAACCTATACAGTACTGTTCGCTATTTTCCGAGGAATAGGATAAACTCGCCGCTTGCTTCTTTGAGGAACTTCTTCGAGTCAGATTGGCGGGCGTGACCTCCAAGAAAGCTGGGGTAGTTGTGAATGTTCCTATAGAATTGAAAACGACGGTCACACCGCACTCTTTCAGAGTGTTCGATGTGGTGAGGCGTTCAATATCTTCCCAACTTTTTATTTCGCCCCACACTCTATGGATTTGCGAGACTTTTCCGCCGGATGATATAATAGCCCTTCCAGCGTCGAAGCGGCACCGCGGGTGAACATATGGGGCAGTAGTCAAAGCTCTCATGGCAGAACAAACTATTGCAAGGTCCAATCAGAACGCATTATCATTCCGAAGTTATGGAAAAACTGGAGAGTGGGGCAGGAGAAGCACCTCGAATAGAAATGTCAAGCGCCTTCGAAAATCATCACACGTGGAAGTAGCTCCATTGCAAAGCATTTAGAACGGAAGCGACCACACGCGAGAGAAGAAGCCACCGGACCAAGGAAGGTCTGATATAGAAAGCGAGCGATTCTGTGTTCCGAGGACAGCCCACGCTAGCGGTGCACCAATGTCGAGAAGGCGAGATAAAAGGGTCCGTGTAGAGTCCCGGATAGGCGTATAAACCGTTTATCAGGATGGCGATGCATTTCCACCACTTTCGAGAAGGTTCAGGAGAGTATAGAGCGTAGCCGTCATGGTGGAGAAAGTAATGATAGTTCATCAACCGACGAAGACAGACGAAAACAAATGAAAGCCTGAAATTACCGTCGGCCCGCCAACGTGAGAAGTTCCCAGGGACATGACGGTGACACGAACAATCCCAACTTGACCGGAAACCATTGCTCCCCTCGTGTCTCTATTCTGCCCAAAATCTGTTTAGCAATGCTGTAGAAGCGCCTCATCTTATGCTGCCACACCAAAGCTGACGCCCAACCTGAGACACCACCGATGGAGTACCAAGAAAGGGAGGCCGCCACGAGTCTTCAGCAACACCTCATCTGGCTCAATGGCGGGGTTAAGCAATTCCACTCTGGGAACGAGCGAGTTTGCACGAAGGATGTCACAGGGCTGGAGGCCGTGGCTGGAGTTCATGTGGTGAGAATGACCTTCAAGCCTTGGTCTGGAACAGTTCGTATTGATCATCGACGTATCTCAGTGCGCCGGAATAAAGGGCGTCCTCTCTTCCGCTGGTAACGCTCTGGCCATAACATCGCACACTCCGAAATCCGCGAAAATCATGGATAAAACACAAATAAACGTTTTCGAAGCGAGCTCGGCGTGAAGGAGGGGGTATAAAACGTAGATTTATGCAACCACAAAACCGGCAACTATGCCTTCACTATTGAAGACAATCGGGTTTCTTTCGCTCGCTTTGGCCGCTCGCGCAGTACCCCTGTATGGACAATGTTCGTGTCTCACATAGCCCTGGTCGACCTGTATATTGATGATGATATTCTCTCTAGGTGGTGGCCTGGGGTATAATGGCTCTACTCAATGTGACAGCCGGCGTATGTAATGTAGTGAGCCTATGTGAGTCTTCGTTCTTCCAGCTGGTCTGGATAGTGACCAACCGTGACGAAAGGGTTCTCGCAATGCCAACCTGGATCCACTACTCCTACTTCAACGCCAGTTACATCTTTGCCATCGGTTACTGCCCTCCCACCAGCTTCGTCGTCGACTTTGGAACCGCCTACAACACCCACTACACCAGCTTGAAATATACCTGCTGGTCAGCTTGCCCGTGTAGGCGTTTAGGGGACAGGGTGCGGGCCATGGGTTGCCTGAGAGTGGAACAGAGGTCACTGCGATTGGTTGGTTTGGGCTTTGATTGTGTGTAGTCCAGCATCATTAATACAAGGTTGCTGAGTGAGTCGGTGTGCCATAAGTATCGAACCAGGTCAACTGCAAGCGTGGGAATCGTCGTCGGCACAGCTCGCCCATTATCCTCTCAAGGCAAAGTGAATGAATTATAATTATAATTCAGCGACAACCCAATTTCTTTTTTCTGTCAGGTTTTCGCCGAGTCCGAGCTGTCGACCTGACCATTCCAAGGTGTACTCGCCCCAGGCTTGATTCCACGAAAACCGACAATCACTGGCCAGATTCCCTTTGCATGGGACAATGTCAAGCTCAGTTTTTTCTCAGTGAGTATTTCGAAACTCATCTCCTCGTTCCCATAATTAACGCGCGCAACGTCACATGTGTTTTGTGAAACTGTGTTTGCTCTTGTTGCCATATCTTGAATCTGAAGGCTGGCGTCCTTAAATCAGCTTTAAATCTTGCTCATTACACGATCGCTATCACCACCGCCCGAGTTCCGCCATATACCAAGGACAGGAAGCCTCCAGTGGGCGCGGGGCTATCAATTTCTATAAGTACCATTTGAATCCTCGGAGACCAACGATAGCTTCTTCAAATAGTGTACCAAAAATGCGGAGATATGACCCATGAAGCAAAGGTATCCGTTGGGAATGAAGGAGAAGATGGGCCAAAGATTACCTCCTCAGCTACAGTGGATCAAGGTGATGCATTCTATCGCTCGCACGTAATGGATGTCGACCTAACGATTACAATAGCCTCCGTCAACAACTCCGATAGAGCTGCACTTGGCAAAGCCAGAGCGGGATACATCAGCTCGAGGTCGCACCGTCCACTTCAAAACTGAATCGATGATTGACTTTCCACCAGAGACACGGAGCGGTTACTTGAATATGCCATTTCAAATCAAGTTAGCGTATACCGGGCACTTGAAGTTGCTCACCTTGACCGTTGGGCGTAAGGAGGCCTATACCGAACGTGCCGGGCCCCGGCATCCGCCAGTCCTTAAACTATCCTTAGTGGGAGGCATGCTGCATGGTCGCATTTCATTTTGACTTCTACGTTACTCGAATCCCCCAAGGTATTTGAAAGTGGCCTTTATTGACCTCCGAGATCGCAGCCTTTTGATATTTGCGGTCCTTGTAGCATCTCGCCATTGTTTCGAGCGTTACCCCTACTAGAAGCTACTTACCCCTACTAGAAGCTACTTATCCCACTAAAACTCTTAACTCTCGTCGACCTCAACCACAATCACTCCTATCCATCAGGTGCTACCAAGCACATGGGGCTGAAGAACCCTCGTCAAGTGCTTCCCACTGCGACCATATCGACCACACGATTCTCCTATAACATGGTTCCAGATCGAATTTATCATCGCCGTGAACGGAACAGGATACCCCTACGGGTGGGAATCAGAGAGGATAATCCGAATGATGGGATTCGTCTCATATTGCTATTAAGTGTTGCTTCCGGTAAGTCCTGTATTCTTACCCTCTCCCCTCTTTACTCTGCTGCCCCTCTCCCGCATCGCAGTCTGTTCATCCCATTTCCCCAGCTCGAGAAAAGGGATGATCATGCGGCCATCCGTTTTTGTTACTTTCGTGGCCACTATTCTTGCTGGCTCTCTCGACATCGCACGTGGGACAATGCAGCTCGCTGCACGCTCCCCTGCTCGTGTCTATGGAAAGTGTACGGTGCCCAACAGTGTTGCTCTAACTTTCGTAAGCCCTCATATTGCATACTACAAGATTTCTCGCTTCTCGGACTGACATTTGTCCTCGCTTCCACGCCTCTCACATGCCACGTTCTCCATCCGCCTGATTGTGACCCCCTCTGTTACTACTGAACCCATCTCGCACTCGTCGGCCTCCCCTTTCACGGTATATCATACTGGAATCTCTTCTCAATCGCACATTCCTCTGGCTTTGGGATCCAAATTCCGCGTTGTATCGCGTGCCGTTTACAGGATGATGGTCCTTACGTCTACCTGTACGCCACTCCCTGCTCTGCCTTTCCTTATTCCCAACTCACATCAATGGTACATATAGTAACGATCTTGTTACGCTCCTCAACCGCGAGAGCGTTAAAGGAACTTTTTTTTTCAGTGCGTCCCGACCTCTTTGGTTCATCCTCTGCTCAACCTGACGGCCTTGACTTCCCTTAACTACTATCCCGCGATACCACGATTGGATATCTGGCGCAGACGGAAACAATTGGGCTTGCATCTACAACCCATCCCTTACGGACTCCATCAACCTCGCATACCATAGTGGCCACCAGATCGCCTCGCATACCTGGGGACATAAGAGGATGACGAATTTAACATGGGATAAAAGTGCGTTATAGTCCACAATTTTAATTCTGGGCCTTCTCTCAGACCGCTCACCGCATACATCGCCCGAGTTTTACGGTTTACCAATACCTTCTTCTCTCCCTCCGATATTACCGAATGCAGCGAAAATCCTTCATTAATCTTTCGCTGTCGTACCACTGTGCAAGCCTGATTATTACGTACTAATAGTGCACGACGAGATGTGGAGGGTAGAGCGTACGTGTGCATCACTCATCTTCCTTTACTGTGACATGACTTACTGACTCTTCTACAGAGGCTCTCCTTCGTATTCTGGGTGTCAGTCCTGCCTTCATGCGACCACGTACGTTCAGCCGACGTAGCGCAAGAGGACTTACACGACCATGTTGATCTTAGCCTATGGAGAGTATAACCCCACGCTACTCGAAGCTGCGAGCATGAGAAATCAATCGATCGTGAACTGGGACTTTGAGTGAGTGACTTTACTTCACGTGTTACAGTGTTTCAGAGGCATGAACGCCTCCCCTCCTCGCGCACGCCCCAGCATTTTCTGGGATCACAATCCGGGATTGCAACCGGTCCATGCGCAGACCCTCGTCCATTCACATCGCACATATTAATATCAAGTCTATTCTTATCTCGTTTCGCATGCGAGCTTCCGAGGGTCTTCTTTTCTTCTTTTCTTCTTTCCTTCTTCCACGCATTCTCCTGACCCCTCCTCTTTTTTCCAACGCAACTTTCCCGATCGCTAAACAAATCTCAGCTCCGAAGATGGCAAAAGTGCGACCGTGGTGCGTCAGAAGGCCTTGTACGATGAAGCGATAGCAAGGCGGCCGAGTACAATCCTCTCGCTGCAGCATGAAGTTCACAGTATGTTTTATGCAATTCTTGCTCGTCTTGATGCACTAACGTGTAATCTACGAACCTAACCATCCGTTTAATTGCTTTCACCCAACGTGTGCATTTTCTCGATCGTACCAACCGCAACCATGCTGGGACGACCATCAGATACCAGCGTGTGCGTTGCATTTTCCATGTTTCCTGTACTTACGTTTTTCTGACGTAGGTGGGTATTCTTTTCTGGTTGTCTTCTGGGATTCTGATTCTGCTGGACACTACATCTGATCCCACGACTATCTATCATCATGAATTCGGACGTCGCAATCACATCACATTCAATGCCTGGCTCCACCAACTCGTGGTGACCACACCTTCCCGATATTAAACGACACACAGCTACGAGACACTCCCATACGCCATCCGGAAGCTGAAAGCAGCTGGCTACAAATTTCTAACTGTCGCTGAATGTCTCGGAGGACTTCCTCCATACGGGCATGTTGGAAAACCTGAAGTCAGAAATGTAAGTGGTTACGTCGTTACGTTTTGCCTCTTTATTAGCTTCGAGGCGTCAACGACGTGAGTTTGCCAAAGACTATTGACCTGTGCTGACCGCAATGTTAAACAGGCCAATTGGACGTGCAACCAGGCTCTTTTAATTTAGAACTGGTCGCCTACGCTGACCTAGGCCGGGGCTGGCTCGTACATCATGTTTCATGGAAGGACAATCGGACATCTGCTTCCCACCTACCTTTCAAGTTTCCCGATTGACTCATGGACACTTTCCTATCCGATCGCTTATGGATGATGAATCTGACACTTGTACGCGTACCTTTGGTGTCTCGAGTCTCATTTCCACAGACAACTTTTTATTTTTCATTGTTACCAGACAAATCCGAGTTGCGAATCTCGGTTTCAAATTGGTTGTCCTTGGACTGCCTTAATATTCATACTAAGGATTCAATTACACTGTTTCCACCTTCAAACTTTGCACCAACACAAAAGAGGTTATCAAGTCACACTTGCGTTGAACCTACCCCTAATGTAAGGCTGGTCCGTGCGCCGCTGTTTTGAGTCACGGGAGAACCCGAATATGTTGATGAACGGGAGCATGGGGTTTTGGAGCACAGCCATCTTCGACCAACCTTCCCTGAGAATGGCTTTGAAGCTGTAAGACCTCGACTTCTACGCTTCCATTGAGGCGGTGTCTCGTCAAGATTGTTCCTTTTTGTTGCTCAGATCACCATTGCTCTCACTCAATACGCTCTCCAGCCTTCATTTCCACCACTGTTAGATTGGTCATTGAACGTACCCTCCGACAATGGGCGCGGGGGACTCCAAAACAGTATGTGCAAATGACCCGCAGGGCGGATGCTCTTAACCTAATGAGGCCAGGATGAGAAGGGGGATGAAACGCTATCTGGGGAAGATCGCGCCAGTATTGCCGCCGAACAAAGTGAAAGCGATCTGTTTCTGAAGAAGCCATTCTACAGTACTCATAACACCCTTGTCATCGTAGGTATACTGCAGATAGGCGAGAGAGCCGCAGCGGCGGAGGCTCCTGTTGACTCCAGTCACGGTGAGTCATTCCTTTCATATCCCCTGTTAAATACCCAAGAGACTCCAAACGAAGGATCGTTCGGAGCTCGCATATTGGACCACGCCAGCGGAGTGACTATTCAAGACTCGACCATTATCGCCCAGAGCTTCAGTACCACTAACAACACCAACGTGACCTACAGAATTGTTCAGTCAGAAATCCCGAACAAGGGTGGGTCATTTGTGATATAATGCGCCTAACATCGAGTCTAACCATGTTTTAGATGTTCAACTCTTCAAAGCGATTGTCGAGTGGCTCAGCGATATCAACTATCGTGCAATTCAGGCCGATAATCTTCGGAAGCGTGTGTCGGGGACGGTGAAATGGACACTCGTTAATCCTGTGATTCTCAATTGGTTGGCAGGGATTGATCGCATACTGTGGGGCGTTGGAATGCGTAAGTGGATACAAATTGGCGACTTTTGCATTGCTCACGATCTTTGCAGCTGGGGCTGGGAAGACGGTGTTAGCGTGAGTGATTGTTCTCGGGTAACTGGGGATCTAACAAAGCCTACGAATCTCAGGTCATACATTGTAAATCATCTCGCGGCTCGAGCCAAGGCCAACAAGAGGATCTGCGTCGCGTTCGCCTACTGCCGCTACACAGACAAGTTCACTGGAGACAAGATACTTGGAGGACTCCTTCGACAGGTAGTGGAGGATCACCCTGCTACACTCCAATTTGTGAAGCCCATGTACGACTATCATCTCCTTCGCAAAACAAGACCACCGCAGGCTGAGCTTCTCGACGTCCTTCGGGCGGTATTCTCATCTGATCTCTTCGACGAGAAATTTTGCTCCTTGGACGGCCTCGATGAAGCGTTGAACGACACCCAAATCGACGTCTTGGACTCGCTAGCTGAGCTTCCGGTTAACATCCTCCTCACCTCTCGGTCTCTGCCATTGCTCAAGGAGCGAGTTCCAGAGGCCAAGTTCATCGATATCATGCTTCACGACGCAGATATTGAACCACTCATAAAGGAGAAACTCGGCAGAATGAAGACGTTGAGAAATCTCATGGAGAAAGATGGTTGGAAGGATAAAGTTCTCAAGGTCATCCTCGAAAGATCGTCAGGGATGTTCGTAATTATAAACACTATTAGGTTCGCTCCCATTCACTAACGGCTCTCTTACAGGTTCCTGATTGCGTCTCTCCAGCTCGACATGCTAGGAAGATGTTTGCATCTCAAAGACCTTCGGAAGGCGCTGGAGACCCTCCCCAGAGGGTTAGAAGCGATGTACACTGCAACTATGGAGCGCATAGAAAACAACGACGGCTCGGAGTTGGCGAGACGAGCTCTTGCATGGCTCGTATACGCGCAAGGGTCGCTCACCGTGGATGATCTTCGGCATGCCCTGGCTGTTGATCCATCGAACTTCACCTTCGACTCCGAGCTTCTAGTCGACGCTGATACCCTTATCTCCCTATGTTGTGGGCTGATTACGCTCGAGCCAGAGACTGAAATGGTGCGACTTGTCCGTGAGTATCTTTTGCTACATACTCCTACCTCATTCTGACAAGCTTGACCCAGACTACACGGCCAAAGATATTCTCGACAAATATCTTTCGAGAGAGGGGATAAATCTACAAGCCCAACTGGCGTCCACCTGCGCAGCTTATCTCCTACTTCACGGGTTTGACAACTTCCCCGGTACCGCAGACACGTACAGTCTCAGCACCAACGTTCCCGGCACCGCAGATAGACTTAGTCGTAGCATCTATCACAGGTATCGCCCAGAGGTCTTTAGGGCAATCCCTTTCCTCAAGTATTGCCACTCCAACTGGGCAACGCACGCACGACTCGCGGATACTTTACCGCAATCTGTCGCAAACTTTGTTGGCGGATGTCCAAGATTTCCGTGGCTGGCCAAAAGTGGATCGTCGACGTGGGACTATCTCGACGCATTTCAGCTAGCTGCCGCATGCAACTTCCACGATCTCCTTGCGCAGTGGCTCTTCCAAAGCCCGCGTCCCTTGAACTCGACTCTCCTCGACATCAATGTTAACTCCCGGTCCGAAAAAGGCAGAACGGCACTGGCGCTGGCAGCGATGGGGGGCTACGTCGAGACCGTCCGGCTCCTACTTGGAGTTGACAGTGACGATGCCGCCCGTGCTGACAACTATGGTTTTACGCCCCTTAGGGTTGCCTGCTCGAGAAACCACGTCCAAGTCGTTGATGTGCTGTTGGAAGTTCTCGACGCCGACGATGTGAACGCCGGTCGTCCTAATATGACTGCATTGATGAGTGCATCGATGGAAGGGTTCACAGACGTCATCAGGTCCCTGCTTCGCGTCCCGGGTATCGATGTTAACGCGTACAACGTCCCCGTGCAATTGACGGCCCTCGGTTTTGCACTCCTCTTGCCCAATGCACGCCCATTCAACACTCTTCGACTGCTGCTGGCAGCCGACGGCATCGACGTCAACGTCTCAGGAAGCAACGGGACGGTACTTATTATGGCCTCCACCCAGGGCGACAAGGAAGTTGTGCAGCTTCTCCTGCAACAAGAGGATATTAACGTTAACGCGACAGTCTCGGACAGCGGGGAAACAGCGCTCATGCGTGCCTCTCAAAGAGTTCAAAACTCTGTTGTGCAGTTGTTGCTGAGGCGGGAGGAGATCGACGTTAATGCCAAGGATATAAAGGGTGAAACGGCGCTCATGAAGACTTTCACAAGGGTTGGCACTCATGCGACGGCGTCGAGAGGACGGTCCCGCCTCGACGATGGCCTTGGAAAGTGCTTGAGACTCGTTGTTGAGCTCTTACTGCAGCGAAAGGACATCGATGTGAATGCCACAAACTCTGCTGGAGAAACAGCGCTCTCCTTAGCTTTGAAGGAAGGACACGACACAGATGTTGTGACGCTGCTGAAAGCCCATGGGGCTTGTGGTCCGACCCAGGTCCCAGACACATACACTGGTACACTCACATTCTTGGCCACGGAAAACGCTTCTCTATGAAAGTCCCAGTGGTAGAATCACGAAAAACGGATATTATATGTATCGAAATTGTGTAGTTCGTACACATCTTTTGTAAACTCTAGGTGGCGATATCAGAGATACTTAGTACAATTAAAGTTGAACTTCGTGGTAGATATGGCATCTCGTATACTATATTCGATGTACATGCCCCATTTCCCTCACCACGACTAAAGTACTCAAGGCCTCGAGTTTTCCTTGGTCCTTGTGATTGCATTGCCTGTCCCGTGACCCTTGTCCGATCGTGATCCGTTGATCGGAATCAGGGCCCCACGCAGATTCGCAGAATCTCTTGCCTCGTTTCTTCCCTTCTACCTTCTATGACGTTCGATCGCATGTAACGTTCAAGAGGTTCTTCTTCTCGTTTCTTGTCGTTTTCTGCAGGATGCCTGGAATGTTCGCCACAAACTACGCAGCACGACCACTACTCGGCAAATTCCAACGAACAAAAGAGCGATGGACAGCCGCTAGCAACGAGGCTTATACACCCCGCCGCACAATAACAGCGTGCTATGTACCTTCTTGCCATTGCTTCTAATTGTGGTTATGATCATATCCCAAGAACTGTTCGGCCCTTCCAAGGATCTCAGCCTCGCAACTGATGGACAACGATAGCATGTCGCTCTGACCTGCCGACAACGAGGTAGGGTTTCAATAGGCCTGTCACGGTGATCTTGAGGGAAGTCGGCTTCGAGTGCCGCCCGCATTTGTTGTGTTTTGTTGTCATTGCCAAGCGTGCGAGAAGAACAATCGAATTGCGATTTGTTTTCTTGGAAACTTTGATGATCGTCATCTGTGTTGTATATAAGCATGTTGGCGGGGCTTGATCGAAGCATTCTGGTCACTTCCCAGTGCGTCGTTCGGTGGTCATTGATTGACCTGTCCAGTCTTTCCCCTTCCTTTTGTTCTTTGCGCTTCTCCAACACCACGCTCTTTATCTTCGCAAGCCAAAGCTCAAGTTGATCTTGAGCCCGAGTACAAGTTTCAGTTTCGGACGACGCTCCATTACTCTCTACCCCAATCAGGCCTCTTCCGCCGCACTGCACATACAAAGCCCACTCAAAGCCATACGACAAGCTTAGAAGCAACAACTACACCACTCGCCTATTCAAAAATGTTTATGACCCGCCTCCTCAAGCTCGTCCCTCTACTCTCTGGGATTGCTACTTTCCACCTTTCCTCCGCGTTCCCTCTCAGCCGAAGGGCACCCGCACAAGTCTTCACAAGCTGCTCAGTTCCCAACACCGTTGCTTTAACATTTGTACGTCGCCTTCTCTGCCTTCCTCGATGATGATCATCGCCCCACATGATGGATCGAATGAGTGAATGATACTGATACGCATTGCAGGACGACGGACCTTACATCTATCTGTCAGTATCCCTTACTTTTTTGGCTAGCCTGGTCTGGAATCATAAAGAGATGAACGCCGTGCTCATGGATGATGTCTGTTGTTTAGGAACGACGTAGTGGATACGCTTAACCGCGAGGGTGTTAAAGGGACTTTCTTCTTCAGTGCGTTTTCTCTCACTCCGTTCACACGATCGACGCTACAAGAACGAAAAACTGACGTACTTACCTGTGCATTCAGATGGCAACAACTTTGCATGCATATATGGCGAAGACCTTGTGGAAGCCGTCAAGAACGCTCACACCAGCGGCCACGAAATTGGTTCACACACCTGGGGGCACAAGCGACTGACCAATTTGACATTCGATGAAGGTGCGTTCTCGCTCTACTCCCCATCTTCGGGGTTTCTAACCCTTTTGTAGTTCACGACGAGATGTTCCGTGTCGAACGTAAGTCTTGATTCGTTTTTCTGAACGAAGTCTGTGAGGGTAGAACTGATTGGGGTTGGATTGCGATTAGTTGCCCTCGAACGTATTCTCGGTGTTGTACCCGCTCTTATGCGGCCTCGTGAGTTTTGATTACCGAATGTCAGATAACGTCTCGCTCAAGCGTCATCCTTTCTACGAATAGCATTTGGAGAATTCAACGATCTTGTGTTGGAAGCGTCGGGTATTCGTGGTCAGACGATCGTGAACTGGGATTTCGAGTGAGTCATACTCCTTGCTTCGCGTTGCTGTACAATGCCCTATATATAACATGACGCTAACCGAATTTCTAATTATCCAGTTCCGAGGACGGTAAATCCGCTACTGTCGATGCACAAAAAGCGTTGTACGATGCCGTTGTTGCTCTCAGACCACCTTCGATCTTGTCGTTGCAGCACGAAGTGCACGGTGCGCTTTTCTCCCCTTTGTTTCGTTTGCTCGGACCTCTTAACAGTTCGACTTACTAATTGACCAACAGAGACATCTGTGACAGAGGTCCTTCCATACGCCATCCAGAAACTGAAGGAGGCAGGGTACGATTTCGTAACTGTGTCCGAGTGCCTTGGTGGAATCGAGCCGTACCAGAGGGTCGGGGAGCCGTCTGCTCGTGATGTGAGTTATCCTTATCTTTTTACTTTCGTGTTTCTTCTGTCCTGTGTATGTGGGGACCGCCTTTATTTCTGCGCTTAGACTTCTATTTCGTTATCACCTGCCCGCGATCGTGATTGGAGCACTGACTCGGGTTGCTTGCAGGAGAATTGGCAGTGTTGATCAGCCCAACGAAACAAACATATTACTCTCTTACGCTGTTACATGGCCGTTTACTGGGCCTTCGCTATCGATATCAAAACTTAGTACACGCTATCCATCTCTGGAGCTGAGGGCTTTCGCTAGCCATGTGTACTGGCGTCGTTGGGCTGTGTTGCTTGATTGGAGTGGGACTATGGGATTTTGTTGAACGTTCATACCTTGATACGAACAGACTCGTGCTTTCTTTATGACCAACTACCGTAAACACCGCTTCTTCGTATAATAGTTATTACTTCTGGTAATAGATAGTGACAATCTTAATTTTTCTGGGAGAAAATAGAAATTCGAATCAGTGTGAATGCGATGGAGAACGCTATACTGGAACCCTGACATAGGAATGAGGTCAGTTGCCCCGTGAGCAGAGGGATTCCCAGCTACCTTTACATAGGTAGTGGGCACCTCTGGGCGCGTGTTCTGTTTTGCCGATGGCGTTGATGTTTGTGTCTAAGGGCGAAACAAAAAAGACGGAGATTGTAGAACGACTGGTTGAAACCTGTTGCAACTTGCAACCTGAGTCTGTCGAAAGTCCACTAATTTTTGGCTGTGTTGATGGGTTTTGATGCAGGCGTACCGTGGGAATGCCTCTCCTTGAATCGCAGTTTCGACTCCCATCCCCGCCGAGTTATTCCTGGAGTCCAAGGAGTTCACCGGACGGCGACGAGTGGAAACTTTATATTCTTACCTATTCAGATCCGTTATGAGGTAGTGTTCTTGCCACTTTCATGTGGCTTTACACTGTTCTTGAATTTTGCCTCTAGTAGTATGGCCTGCAAGTCGCAAGCAGAGTAGCCACGGCCGATGATGATGGATCTAATCTAATCTCCGCTGTAACGGTGCAAGTCAGCGTGATTGATAGATGGAGCTTGTGCGCCGGCGCTCATTTAAACAAGAAGACCTTGACTCAAACCTCCACCATCTCCACAGCGCCCTCACTCTACTCATACGCAATGTCTCCATTTCCCGAAGAACCTCTCGACTCTGAAGTTGGCTACATCCCTGCCAAACCAGAAGACAAACTCGACAATGACAAATACACCGTTCTCGGGAAACTAGGCTGGGGAGCTCGATCGTCCGTCTGGCTCGTAGCCGATAACGAGGATCCGGACAGGATTCTGGCAGCCAAAGTCTTCACTGTTGAGGCTACGGAGGATGGAACCGCGGAAGAGGAGAAAGATCTGTACGAGGGTCTAGGAGGACACCACACCGACATTCCCATTTTCCAAGGTTCTTTCGAGCACGAAAGCTCGAGAGGAACGCACCTAGTCCTTCTGTTCGTGCACATTGGCCCTTCAGTTGAAGCGCTGCGACTCAGCAACACGGACGGGGGATACATTCCGGTACATTTCGCCAAGAAGATCGTCGCACGTCTCGCTAGTATTCTCTCGACCCTTCACTCGGACCATCGCATCGTCCATGGTGGTGCGTGTTGCCTCTACTTGAACTTGATCTATTCAGCTGATCCACTAGATCATAGGCGTGAAAGCTGAGAACGTCCTCATAACAAGCGTTTTTGACGCCTCTAGCATTCGATCTTACCTCGAATCGTCCCCCTTTCTACCCCCTTCTGATTTTGTCAAGGGAGAGCTGAAAGAGCCGTTCCCGGTTGTCAAGTCGCAGCCTTTGGACCACGGCTTCAAGTGGAATTCGCCACGATCAAGTATCGCCGGCGCCGATGTGTATCTGACGGGCCTTGGAAGCGGTAAGCCACTTGAACACACTTCAAGCTTCTGGACGTCCCATTAAATTTCGACCTAGCCGCAGCAGGCAAGAACGATAACGAGTTCAAGACGGACATCCAGGATCTGGGCCTTCTGGTGCGTTTCACATCTCTCCGCTTAGTCAGATATCATCCCTGACGTATCGCATGAAATCTAGGCCTTCCTTCTAGTAACTGGCACCCCTCTGTTCCCTGGGAATCACGACAAAGTTCGTGCCAATGCCGAGACAATTGGCAGGGTTGAGGAGCTGCTGACGCAGAGTGGAAAGATCGCGGCTTCTGATGTTCCTTCGACTGCATCTTTCATCAGGAGCTGTCTGAAATCTGCGTTGCATGAGCTCCCGAGCGGCTTTGAGCTCCTTAGCAACCCATGGGTTGAGGATGGATCCCTCTGCTCGTGTGGATGGTGTGTTACTGACCCAATCGATGGTATCCTCGCTACCAAGCAGACCGTGTAATCTGAATGATCGATGTTTAACTCCCAATTGTATTTGTTTCGTATCGGTCATGTATCTTTCTTGGATGGTTGTAGGCTGTGGGCGAGCACATGCTGGACCTTGTGGTCACCGATGTGCCGAGTACTGTGTTATCTTGTAACCGCATGGAGAATAAAAAGCGCCCACAGACGGCCAATCTCAAATCAATCATTGACAATGATCAGCGCGCGGCTCGGGCAGCATTGCGGAATTCCGAGCGCTAGGCGGTCACCATTGATTCCGAGCAAAGTGCAAATACGTGGAGTGATCTATCCCTGATTTTCACATGGTCTTGAAACATAGTCCACAGGATCGGAACCCGTGTCCGGCCACCGAGGAGCAGGAGTTTAATGTCCCAAAACCTTTGCATTAATCGATCCATACAGGACATTGATAGTAAAGTTATCGTCTATCTATAGGATTACCCACTTAGATTTGGTCGAGGGTCTTCCCGTTTTTGATCACGGCCTTCTTCAAAGCGGAGGGAAGTTTGTGGGGGTCGTTGGACGAGGTGTACATGTGGTGGTACTGAGCAGCGCCACCGCCGGGGGGCTTGTAGGTGGGTGGAATTGCGACGTTGTTACCCTTGAAGAGCTTGCCAGTGATGTGCATATTCTTGTCGTGAGGCGAGCTGTTCTTGTGGGCGAGTTGGCTGGAAAAATAATTGAATCAGGCGTTGATACGGGACCCGTAGGTGGAGTGACTCACTAAATATGCGCACTGTCCGCGCCATTCTTCTTCATCGCACGCTTAGCAGTTCCGACATGGAACTTCTTCACCGACTTGCGTTCTTTACCCTTGAGCCCGAGCTTGTTAAGCCCATCAACGGCGTTCGCGTCCCAAAACACTTTCTGACCCTTCTGCGCGCCCTTCCTCGAAAAAGCAGGCTTCACCGCCTTGCCGTTCTTGTTCTTCTTCCACTTGGGGGCACGAGCCTTATCCTCAGGTTTGCCGGCAGCACGAGCAGCGGCCTTGGCTTCGGTTGTTTTCTTCGCCGTCCAGTTGTTCTTGAAGCGGTCGTTTCGAGCGGTGGTCTTGGCCTTGTTGGTGCCTTTGTTGGCGGCGTTCCAGTTGGCGGTGCGAGCAGCTTTGGCGGGCTTTCCAGCGGCTTTGGCGGTGGCCGCGCGAGCTTTCCTTTGCTTGCTCTTGCGGACCTCGAGCATGTCGTCGTATTCAAGACGTGCGATGAGCTCATCTTCGTCGAGCCAGGAGCGCTCAACAAGGGAGTCGTCGTCGTAGAAGGATCGCTCGAGGACCTCGACGGCTTCATCGAACAGGGCACGTTCTACGAGCTCGAGGTCAGGGACATCCCGGGAAGCAAGGGAAAGGCTGTCGGTGTGTGTCAGCGAGTACCAGGTAAGAGTATACAAGTCAACGAACCTTTCGTCCAGATTACGAGACTCGAGCGGGATGGTGAGCGCAGAGGCAGCACCGGAGAAGATGGCGAGAGCAGCAAAGACGGATGTAAACCGCATAATCTAGTCGTTATATGTAGATGTATGTGGTATGTAAGGGGGAGGGAATTGATTCTACGTGACCTGCACTGTAGAAGGAGGGATAGAGTCCAGCTGAGGAAACATCAAAGCGTTCTGCCTGGTTTATATACCAACGGTTCAAAGTCGAATTCTCACGGAGATTTGGTGCATGGTGGGCCGAGTTCCCATCCGTCGCTGTGGAATTCGGCATCATCTTTGAAACGACATCAGCCGATCATCAGAGAGTTCATTGCCTTCGCCCAATCACAATGGTGATTGAAACTCACTTTCACAAGATCCAATTCTGTTTCTCCCGATACACCCGGCCACCCGTGAGGCTATCGATGCGATGGGTGGACAAGCATACTGCTACTCCGGTCCATATTTTTCTGATACACCCTGATACACCGGCCAGTAAGTACAGTCGACACCGTCTTATCCCATAACGGTTGGGGGAAGCCCAAGGTTATGGGATTTCACGGGGTATGGGTTCAGGAGGGGACTTCCGTAAA
>ML210465.1:0-24495 GCA_004369085.1 Coprinopsis marcescibilis | reverse complement strand
TAAGGGTCCCGACACGTTCCGATGCGTCTGGTAAAGGTATTGGGACTCCAATCCCAAATACGGTAGCAGCCCGACGTGTCTCTCTGCGCCGGCTTATCCTCAGATGGGCAATTCGTTCCTCATCTCTCATCAACCAATAAGCTGGCTACGATCTAGTCGAGAGAAAAGGGGGGGGGGGGCGAAATACCTTACGGCTGTACCGTATGCTAGCTGTAATGTATTTCGCTGATACTTCACTTGATCCAAGTGAGATAGGGGGAAAGGTCAGGACTCGCCACTCAGAACCAGTCCGAGTCGCAAGGGTGCGGGGGCCGGAGGCCCGGGCGCGCTGGGGGGTCTGTGCGCATCGCGCACGGACACCAGCCGGCAGGATCTCAGCAGCAGCAGGCAGCTGCCAAGGGCCCGGGTCGCTGGTCCAGAATGTCTGGAGATCAGGCTGCTCGCTGTAGTTGCCGAGCCAGCCAGCCATGCCAATCGGAGCAGAAGGCTCATAACTAGCAGGGTGGCTCGGTGCAGCGAGGCGGGCTGATACCCCCGGGTGGAGCCTTCAGCATGCGGGCAGTATGATTATTTAATTGGCGATGGATGAGAATGTGCGATAGAATGGAAGGTAGTGAAGAACGAGACTTGAGAGGTTGAAACTTGAAATTGAAAGCCGTGGACTTGTGTATGCTAAGGGAAACTAGAGGCTGGAAGACAGTAGGTTCTGTTGTATTCTAAACTTTTCGAAAGCGATGCCAAGTTCGGCGATTGTATTTTGTCGGTAGGCCTGTGATGTGGCCATGGTGACTATGTCCTCGATACGGCGCCAGTATCCAAGGAAGGCTAGAGATGTCCAGCCGCCTGTGGCTGCAACTGTCTTGGGTGGTACACCGGCTAGGAGTAGTGTGACCGTGCCCCCAATCCTGAAGCTGTGACCGTTGACTTCGTAGAGGTGGTGCATTCTCCAGATGTCGTTGACCGTTTTGAGGAAGTCTGGTTTGCAGAGGTGTGCCCAGGCTGCCGTGTTGTCATTGGTTGGTGCTTTGTATGCGAATAGCGGAGCATCTTCAGGTAGGTCGTTGGTTTGGAGGTGGTTTTTGAGGGCCTTCACAGGACATAGGTTGTCGGCACGGGCTGTGAGGATAATTGTTCCTCCTGCCTCTTTGGTTGTTTTGGTCCATGGAATGCGCACGATCGCCGACTCAGTGCCATCTTCTGCGGTGCGGAAGATGATTTCGCAGGCTCGGGATGCATGCAACTTTGGGTTGAATGTGGCTGCGGAGGGTGTGGTTGTCTCTCCGAGTCGACGACAGCCAAAAAATGTGACGACAGCGATCGCAAAGATGGCTGCAGACCTCAGAAGGCTGATGTCCAGCGAGTTCTGTGGTGGTAGGTTAGATTGTGTAGGTAATGGAGATGGGTGTGTTTACCCTGAGAGCTTGTAGGTGGTTGATTGTCACTGGTTTTCGGATGGGTCGTTTGAAACGGGTCCCCTCTTTGCTTGTGGTTCAAAGGGAGAGCCGGACCCATTCGTGGTCACCGTGCCATGGCACATCGTGTACGATGTGCCATGGCACATCGTGTACGATGTGCCACATGCGAAGGCCCGCAATCCAGTTCTTTGCGGTGGGTCCCGCCACTGAGCCTGCATGCTTCCCCAGGAATGCTGCGAGGAGAATGGGGCTGGCGGGCATGCGGTCATCTTCGCTGATGTTCCATTCGTCACAGAACTGGGTGAACCTGAGGAGGCCCGCCGAATAGGTGGATAGTGTGGTAGTGGCTAGGGAGCGTGACATGGTGTTTCGGGCGGTGTCAAAGAGCTCTTCTGGGAAGTGGGTGAGGAGCTCAGCCTTGGCGTTCTCGCTGTAGGTTGTGGTCCAGTCAAGGAGTCGTCGGCTGGCTGGGACTTTTGGTCGTAGGCTGTTGGACGTGACATCGTTGCCCTGTTTGGGCTTGCGTTGGGTGTAGGGTTGGATGCGTGGGTTTACAGTGGTTTCGGTCTTGGGCGTGATGGTTTTGGTGGTTGATGCTTGGGGTGGTTCGGTTTTGGTGCCGTTTTGGGTGCAGTGGTTGCAATAGGTGGCCCTTGCTGCCACACCAAAGAAGCTTGGCCTGCTGGGTGTGATTCTCTCAGCAATGGTGGGGCGTGACATATTCAATGGCAGTGGCAAGGGTGGGTGGGAGTTCTGGGTTGAGTTGGATATGGTTGGGGAGGGATCCTAGGATGCCCCGTGAGATCGGATCAGCAGGGTTATCCTCCGATCGCACATATGTGAGAGTGGGTAGGATGCCCAGGGGTACGATGGAGTCGTAGATGCGCCGAACGCTGAGGTTGATGTGGTGGTTCGGGCTTCTGCCTTTGGTAATCGCTCCAATAGTGCCTTGGTTGTCCGAGTGGATCAGGAGGTTGCTGTCCCGATGCCCAAGTAGGTCCAGAAAGTATATGAGCAGTTCAATTGCAATTGTTTCCAGCCAGCAAATGTCCCTGTCGCGTTCTTTCCAGCCCGGTTGGAGGCGGTAGGCGGCCCATCTGCCCCCAATGATGATGCCAATGCCCCATGAGGTGGAGGCGTCGACGAAAAGGTTGAGGTCCTTTGGGGGGCCTCTGTTTCGGATGGATCTGGCAATGGCTGGGGTGGAGAGTTTGACTTTCCACCAGTGGAGGTCTCTGACAACAGGGTCAGGCAGAAATCGCTTGATGAAGCAGTTGTCTTTGTAGGAGGTGGAAAAATTGGTGAGGGAGGCAAGGCGGCTCCGTCCTTCAACGTAGACAAAGGAGACATGGCAGAGCGAGCCATGAATCTTCTCTACGTCGTTGAGCGTGCACAGGCAGTGTCCCTCGAAGCCGTCCAGGAATCGGCGGGTACGCTCCAAGAATTTCATCCTCTTCTCCTCTGGCAGGCTGACCCATTTCTCCTCTATGTCCCATGAGAATCCAATATACTTGAACCGTGTGCGGAAGATACCATCTCCTTTGTCGGGGTGCCAGGGGACTCTCAGTGTCTCAATCCGTCGCAAGGCTTCAGGTCCGTCGTAGTCGTATCGGTAGCCTCCCTCGATGAATTTCCCGTTTGCAGTTGGTGTCCGCAGAACTGTGATGTCGTCTTCATACTTGAAGGTGGGTTTCACCTCTTCTGCTTCCCAGATGTCGATGACGCAGTTGCCGACCATTCCAGCTATTCCGCTGGCACTTCGTGTGCCGAAAGGCACACAGTGGTCGATGTAGTATTCATCATCACCAATTTTGATGACGAGCCAGCATTTGTGGGATGGGTGGGCTGGGCAAGTTCGGTGGAATTTTTCGATGTCCAGCGTGCACGCCTGGGTTCCAGGGGGTGCTGCAGAGATCTGTGGGTTGGGTGGTTAGCTGGTGTCTTATGGGTAGAGGACAGCCAGATATCTGGGCATGGCCACTGACATGGATGCATGGTGTTGGGGACGCATCATGGCCGCTGAGGCGGATGAAGGTCAGGGACCATGGCCAGATATCTGGATGGTGTGTGGGGTGGGTACTCACGGTGTCGGCCACCTTTAAGGCGGTGTCGAAGCGTGTAGGGAAATCCTCTTTCGCAATGTGCGAATTTACAGAGGGTGCGTGGCGAGACTCTTTCGACAGATGTCGGCAGATTCTCTTTTTGTCTGGGACACCGGGTTGCTGCGTCTGCGTGGCCACGATGAGTGGTGATACATAGACTGGGCCGCCGCAGATTTCTTCCACCTCCTTTCTGGTGTATTTGCCGCTCATCCTGCCAGCCTTCTTTTCTCCCTCTACGTAGGCTCTGACATCATTGTCGTTCATGTGGCAGGATGGGTGGTTTGGGTGGATGAAGGTGGTTTTGAGTTCAGGCATCTGGCCGATAGGGAAGCCCTCTCGGAGATGGCGTGGTAGGTTGGAGTAGGTGTCGCCAAGGTTGTGTTTGTTGATGAGCTCCTCGAAGGCGTCGGCGTTGTAGGGGCAGACAATCTCTTCGAAGACTTTTTGGTTGGCTGGGTTGTTTGGCGTGCGTTGGTGTATGGTATCGCTGAGGTCTTTGTATTTCAGACGCTCCGGGGCTGCCGTCTCCAGGAAGCGTTCAAGCAGGCTTGGCCCTGCAGCTCCAGCTGGTGGCGTGGTGTTCCTTGGAGCCGCAGAAGGAGCAGATGTGGCTTCTGGTCGTGCCGTGGGTGCATTTGTCGGATTTCCCGTTGACGTTCCAGTTGATACAGATTTCAGCATCGGTGGTGGGGTGGACGAGTGCTCGACCTGCGCGCTTGGCCCAGACCGGTTGGGGGTGTTTTTCACCCTTACCGCCGTGGGTGTGGATGCTGTGGCCTCTCTTGCCGCATAGGACACAGATGAAGTGGGCCGGTTCACCTGAGGACGATGCGGAGGTGGGTCCTGACGCGGACGGTGCGTTGTCACGAAAGGACTGGCCTCCACGCCCGCTGTTGTTGCCACGACTGGCACTTCCCCCTTTCACACTCTCCAACTGCCTCCTCATCTCTTCCATCTTCCTCTCGCTCTCTCTGATCTTCTCCTCTGCCTCTTTCTTGGCCTCCTTGATCAGTGCTATGGCCGCAGTAGTGGACTCGTGCAAGCGCTTGCAGCGCTCCCATTGTCGGTTGAAATAGGTGGGGTTGAACGAGGCCTGTTTGAGCCTGCGCTCCTCTCTCATCTCGGCGTCAATAGGGAGCCATACCTCGAAGTACTTGATCCTGTCTGGCTTCTCCAGGTAGGCTTTGAAGTGGGCCTCCCAAAAATTCTTGTTGACAGGATTTTCGGGGTCAGCATCGCGGAGGCTCTGGAAGTAGGTGTAGTTCTCCGCTGCCGCCTGGAATTCGGCAATGTTCTCGGGGTAATCGCCGCCATGCAGGATGGGGAAGCGCTCGTCGGTCTTGATTTTGTTAACATCGAGGATGTAGGTGGTGGTTTTGTTACCCGCCGAGTCGCACTTGAGCGCGATGGGCGGTGGGAGTTTGTGGTGGTTTTTGTTGAGCCACTCGAACCTAGCCGGGGTAAACCATGAGAGTGGTAGGTTACAGTTGGCATCAGTGATCAGAAGAAGCTCGGCGATTTTGATGTTCGTGAGAGAGTCATCGCCCTCGACCCATTCGGTCTCGTTGTTGGCCGAGATCTGGTAACTGGCTTTCTTGGTCGACCTCTCATCTTCTGCGTCCCTGTCCGCTTTCCTCTTCTTCGCCAGCTCCTTGGCTGCTGCGATGCCTTTGTGAAAAGGTAGTAGGGCCAGTTTGACCTTTTTGGAGCAGCAGTCTTTGACCAGCTCGAAGAAGGACGGATCTTTTAGTTCTTCTACTTCCGATGGTGTGATGGTTACCGATGATGCGATACTATCCCGTTTCTTGGTCAGATTGATCTTGTCCAGGTTCTCCTGTTCTATGGTCTTGTTGAGGGAGAGTCTCTCGATGAGGGACATGGACTTGAGTTGTTGTATGACATCGGGACTGATGTGGGTCTTTCGGGTCCTATCGGTGCCAACCATTGTGTCTGTATGTGTAACGGGAGTGGTGGTGAGGTGTATTTGCGGTCTACGTTGTCAAGATGTGGCTGGGGAAAAGAAAAACACTGCACACGACGGGCAGCGATGACGGCGGGACGATGGCGGGATCGATAAGGGTCCCGACACGTTCCGACGCGTCTGGTAAAGGTATTGGGACTCCGATCCCAAATACGGTAGCAGCCCGACGTGTCTCTCTGCGCCGGCTTATCCTCAGATGGGCGATTCGTTCCTCATCTCTCATCAACCACCATCCTCGTATTCAAGCTGGATTCCAGTTCAAGGCTGAAGGATGCCCAGCTAGGATGAAGAAGGTATCTGACAAAACTTGCCAATTTGATGGTCCTAATCGTTCCGCGTAGATCTTCAAGAACCTGCGCGGGGATCGATTAAAACGGGAGAAGCTGGGACAGTCCAGTGAAGTAGAAAGTCTACCGGGTGGAGCAGGTAACACTATTTGCTGGTTCTGGCGTTATTCTGGCTGATAATATACTCCAAGATGCGCAGCATGATGAAACAACGAACCATAGCGCGCTAGTTTTACGAGGGCATAACCAGATTGTGCCTGGCTTCCCAACGAGCGATATCCTGAACAGAGAACGTCTTGCAGAGAAACTCAGTGTAGCAAAGCTATCGGTAGAGAATGGTGGGTATATCACCGCATTTCTCCTCTCTCAGCGCGCTGAACAACATATCAGTTTCTACAGCATCAGCATTTACAGGAGCTAGCAATATTACGCTAGATAATGTCCAGGTGAACACCATTGGGAGAGACATGTACACCACAGTACATATCCATCATGGTTCGGGTAAGTAGCTTCGTCAACTCGACACTTGCTATTGCTTATATTGATCGGTGTAGGCAATGGGATGAACGTGCAAGAAGCCTTGGGGTATCTTCCCAACCCCAGAGGTTCTTCCTGGGATCCTGCCCACGGATGTCTAGCAGGAACAAGAATGCAACACCTTGAAGAAATCTACTCGTGGATCTCTGTGCAGGCGGGACCCACGTCGGCTGGATCCTTCGTAGTCGCGGATGCTGCGGGGAGCGGGAAATCAGCTTTACTGCACACTACCTGCCAACACCTCCACAAACAAGGACTCCTCCTTGCGGGTTTCTTCTTCGACAAGAACGGGAAGCACGGGACAACTGCCAATCTTTTCGCGACGATCGTTCGCGGATTATGCGCTGTCCACCATAGCGTCAAGCTTCGCATCGCCGAACTCATCTCGGACGACAACACGCTCGCCATTGCGCCTATAACTCGACAATTCGAAGAGCTAATCCTCCAAGTTTGCCCTCTGCTGCCACCAAATCGCATATATGTGGTTGCCATCGATGCCCTTGATGAGGGGTACGATGTTGGGCTGCTCAAATTTCTCCGAGACTCGGTGACACGACTCCCACCTTCGTTTCGGTTCATCCTTACCACAAGGCCTGAGAAACGCATATTGCAATACTTGGAAAACCAACCCCACATCCACATGTCATCGCGCTCGCTCACCGGAGAATCCAGCCTTCTAGACCTTGACGTGTACATCAGGAGCCGGGTCGCAGAATCCTCCTTCGCATCGGATGTCACACCAGAGCTCATCGAGGGGTTGGTCAACAAATCGGAGGGAGTCTTTCTGTGGGCGGCGACAGTGCTCAACTTCCTCGAGGAAGCCTACGACCCCATAGCCGAACTACGAGACATTGTTTGTAACAATAGTGATGCCTGGCGGGAGGACAAGGACGCCACCAAGAAACTTGATTCCTTGTACGCGCGGATTCTGTCTGGGCTGAGGTGGTCAGATAAGAGGTTTGTTGCCATGTACCAGGCTGTTGTCGGCGGCATTGTGACAGTGAAAAAGCCCCTATCGGCCAGGGGCTTGGCGGAGTTGTATCGCTCGGAGGGTGTCACGATGGATGACGTGGTGAAGATTTGCGGGTTCATTCGACCTCTGCTTCGCATATCCGACTTGAAAGATCCAACAAAACCGATTCGAGTTGTCCATCTCTCAGTGCAGGAGTACTTGACGGACAGGGCGCCGACTGTTTACCGTCTGAGCCCTGATGATCAAAACTTCACAATCTGCAAGGTTCTCTTCGGCACTATACAAGCAAGCCTTACCTCGCCGACTACACCAGTTCTCGGATATTCAACATCAATCGCAATGTCCGACGATATAGCTTCCCACATCCCGACTTTACCGAAGCTGTTCAAACAGGATATGCCAGAACACCTGTGGTATTCCTACAGTTTCTTGTGCGATCATGTGTTGGAAACGGCCCACCCAAATTTTGGACAAAGCGACCTCACTCTCATCCGGGATGTCATTTTTGTCAACTCTCGTGCTCTGCTTGAAGTGACGGCGGCCATGGGTGCTGTGGTTGACTTTGGGGTTTTGGAAAACTGGGCTTGGGTGAGCATTTCTCGATTCATCTACACTTTCATTCATGCTTACGGTGTGGTTGCAGGCCGGCATATTTGGCGAACCCGAGAACCTCGATTACTCGTTGCTGAGAGGAAGTGTGCAATCGTTGCACGCGGTGTCACTGTGTTTGTTCGAAGCAGATAGGAGACAGGAAGCTCACAGGATCCTCTTCGACGCTATCGACTTGTACAACACCATCCTCGATTCAGGCTGCAACGACCCAGACTTCAAGATGGATATGGCCCATTCCCTGCATCTCCTCGCCCAATATCTCGCCAAGCTTGGCCGAGCTGACAACGCAGTCCGACATATCCAAGAAGCTGTCCGTATCACGCGTCAATTAGCAGAAGCCGACTCACCTCGCTTCGAACCCGTGTTGTTTCAGTTTATTCGGTCCTCTGCATCATTCCTCGCGGATGCCTCACTTCTTGATGAGGCGTTGGAAGTTTGCAAAGAAGCCGTGGATTTCCACCGCCGCTCGGGAGTAGACAACCCAGCTGAACTTGCCCGCTCGCTTCTCCAGTTGGCAGCCACCCACTTCAGTGCAGGCAGGGACGATGACGCTCTCGAGGTGGCTGGGGAAGCGGTTCAGTTGCTTCGCCGGTTGGCAGAAGAAGACTTGGTTGGGTACGGCCTGCAGCTGGCCGTTGCGCTCAGTGATAGTTACTGCGTGTACCTTGGGTTCGACGATCCGGCAAGGATTGTGGTGATGGAGGAAGCTCTTTCGGTGCAGCGTCGTCTAATGGGGGAAGACATGGCTCGGTTTGCGCCCAGTCTTACAGCCTCCTTGGGCCTGTATGCGTGTGACCTGACCATTCTCGATCGTCACGCCGAAGCTCTCAAGACCAACGAGGAGGCCGTCGGCGTACAGCGCCGCTTGGTTGGGGACATGAAAGACTGTGATCGACGTCATCTCGAGCGTTTGTCCAGCTTACTTGGGGACTTGTCTGCATCCTATTCGACTCAAGGACGTGGCCACGATGCAGTGAAAACGGCAAGGGAAAAACTTGAAATCGCCCGGACTATTTGCCAGGGGGATAGATCGATACTGGAAGACGAAGGATTAGGGAGGGCTGAGGTAGCAAATGAATTTATGTGGTCACAGGGGTGTCTCGCGTTTTCGTTGACCGTATACGCCAGATTCCTTTCTGAAGTTGGTCGACTGGAGGAAGCTATCGAATCCAGCCAAGACGCCCTTGCCATATTTCGCCAAAAAGCGGCGGCCAAGGACTCGAGCTCGACGGATCAACACGAATTGGCCTTTGGTCTTCGCACGCTTGCAGGACATATGGGTGCCTCCAAGCGTTATGAAGAAGCCGTTATACTCGCTAAGGAGGAGGTAGAGCTGCACAGGGACGTGCTAGTCGCGGAGCGGTTGGACATGTTGAAGGCTGCTTTGGGTGTGGACGATGTTCCGGCAAGCATCGAAGATATCAAGCCGCCCGATTCCTACGGGGAGGCGTGTTTGAAAGTATACCTGGATTCGGCACTTGATCTAGCACACTCCCAAGATCGCTATGTGCATCTTCTTAGACAAATGGGTGGTACCTGAACTCGGAACTCCATCTAGACCGCTGCGACATCGCTATGTGCGTCTTCGCACCCAAATGGGTCAAGGCCGAGATAATTGGTCGGGACGATATAACAATACCAATATCAATACCATTGTGAAACTAAATCGAAGTACAGGTGAAGATTCGGAGATTGATATTCATACAGATATGTGCATGGTTAAATTGTGCCAGAGCCAGCTTTGAAAGCGGTATCAAACGCGTCGAAACATATATATGTTAGTTTGGTAAGTACTTGATTCGGCGCTTTATACTTACTCATGATCGGCGGAGAAGTGAGATAAGATACCGACACGGGGGCCGCTTTAACTCAAATTCAACGCAGTGGAACAGAGTGGGCGCAAGCTAAGCATATGTGCCACCCTTTGCTAACTGATTAATCGATCCTTCGTAAAACGAGATTTCGCGATTAATTCCACCCCGATGAAACCGACCCTGCAAGACCGCCCAGCTCGAGCATTAGCTTCGACCCCTCGTCACAATATCGAACATTATCATCGAGGAGAAGTATCGAACTTTCGATAGCTCATACACAAGCATTTAGTACGATTCAGCACTTCCAAGTTGAAGTACCTAGAGTGCGACGGAAATGGTCGGATATTCTGTCACTGCTCTGACATGGAAGAGTAGTAGCATGCAGAACACGTTACACGTTTGTGGGCTCGTTCAAGCCGAAAAGCCCAAGTGAGCGCTGACGGTCACAGAGTCGCATGTTAGTATTACAATTAGCTTGATCATATTTATGAATCGGTGCTTACATTACGCTTACAGTGGTCAATAATAGGTTGCTCCTACTTGACTACGAACGGCTCAACAAGGAATTTGGGGAGTGGATTAACCCAAGTATGCAGAACTTAAGTCGGACTTGAAGGCTTGAACTTGGCTTGGCCCAACAACTGCCATAATAATGATCGCCAGGATGATATTATGCGATCGCGAACGCATGTTTTGTGTGGGCGGCGTGGCTGTGTTTTAACCCTCAAGGGCCAAAGCATTGATATATATATGGACCCTCAGTATGTTCGTTGCAGCCCCACCCTTTTAGCCCCCACAACTCGAGCAGCGCTCATCGACCATGACGGAGGTCGTTGACGACATTCCAGTACCTACCTCCACTCAACTTACTTTTACCTATGACTTCACCGCCGATGACTCACTTGAAGGCAACAAGTTCTTTAAACAGGCTCTGTGTGTGAACCCTCCTGCAGACACCTGCGATTTTGGCCCTTGCCCAAACACAGATGTTACGGGAATTGGGTCACAGATTTCTAGTGAGTTGCACGTACTTCCTTCTTCACACGATGTGCTAAAAATTCCCTCAGCCTACATCACCGCCCTGGTGTTCGGTACGTTCTAGTCGTAGGACATGAATTCATTCAGCTGATGTCGTTATTGCTCATTAGCAATTGTGCTCGTTTACATGCCTTGGATGGGACGCCCCATGCTGTATGCCCACCTGAGTGTCATTTATTCGCTCATGATAGCAGCAGCTATCTGCATCGCAAAATCGGAACTCACCCAAACGGACTGCATCTTCGTCATTGTCTCGGTCATTTCGCCGGCATCGATATACCTGTGGTACCTATCCATTGTATCAATATGGAATCCGGAACAGTTCCCCGTAGAGAAGGAGAACAAGCGCAAGTCGAAGGAAATCCACGCGCTTCGAGTCGTTTGTCTCGCCAGCTTGGCTTTCGCAATTGGGCTTGTAGTGATAACCTTCGTCGACTCCGACAAAATCACCTTCTCTCAGCCTGGGTGCAAGAAAGCATTTGGCGAAATCCTCTGGTTCCTCATTCCATGGATGATCCCTTTGAGCTCACAGGCACTGGCGACGGCAGCACTATTCTTCCTCGCAATGCTTTTCTGCTGGCTTTGGGCTCGTAGGTCAGGCTATAGTGTCCCGGAGCAGTACGTTCCTCTAGTTCCTCTCCGATTCTTCATTCTAACGCATTCGTCCCCATAGTTCCGTCCTCACAAGGCCAGAGAAGTACGAAGAGAACGTTTATACTCGAACGCCGAGGGTCGACCTAATCACTTGGACCGAGCGTATCTTGACGGATCAATATCCCGAGTTCATGACCTCCACCCTTGCAACATGCATCGCCACTGTTCTTCAATTCGTCGTTATCCCTACCCTCGTCGTTTTCCCTGTCGCGGGAGCAGTCACCCCTGAAAATATTGTTGCCTGGATAATCTTGGTTTTCGGCTGCTTCAGAGACAAGCCACGGGAAGGAACCAATCGGTTGAAGTTTTACGGACTGCGCGTTCTGTGAGTTGTTTGACGTCGATCTTTTAGACGATCGATCAATCTAATCTTAATCACAGCTTTCTCGTCGTACTGGCAGCCATCTTGTCAGTTGCCGCCGTATTCCCTCATAAGCCGCTCCCTTCAGTTCCAGATGTGGTTTTGCTCTTTATGGTTGTCACCGTATCAGCCTGGTGCTGGCGCACATTTGCGCTCAACAACATGAAAGTGTTCTTGCCTATAATCTTGTGAGTCAACAGATCTAACACGTCCAACAATCGCTGACACATGTCTGATCCTTTAGGATAATTTTTATTGTAATCGCGGGAGTTGCCACTTGGCTTTTATTCTGGTACATAGGCACTCCTCAACAGGTCTTTTGGCTTCAAATGGAGGATGTGGCCAATAAAGCCGGTACTACAGCGGAGGCAGCTCTGGAAGTGCCTAGCCGCCCGTTGGACCTGCTCCTCAATACGTTCATGGTGACCATGGTTACATATTCTATCTGGTTTATTATGTGGTGCGGTACATCATTCTGGGCCTATAGAACATATCTGTCGTTCTCCGAGTTCATGTGAGTAATCCATCTACCCTGCCGCCGCGATTCAATTGCGATTGACACACACGTACTAGGCACGAATCATTTTCTCGAGCTCACATCCTCAAATTCTGCACTTTTATTGTCGCCCCCAACGTCTTTTGGGTAGAAGCGACCACCAAGACGTCGGCTGATGAAAGCCCTGAATATGTTCTCAACTTCGGCCAGGTACTTACTTTTTTCGGTATTCAAGTAGAACTTCCTGATCTCCTAACCTTGATGGTCCTGGCAGCTGTTCTCGTTGATTGTGTCACTTCTCACAGTAATCACCCTCCTAGATGAGGCCCTGCAAGTTAAGCGCCCTGTCTGGCTTGCCATCTTCCTCTCTCGGAAGATGCCAGAACCCAATATTCTCGACCAGATGGCAGAGAAGCCTATCCGCTATGGCTTTGGTGCAGAGGCTGGCGTCGGTCCGGCAACACGGCCATTCCAGAAAGCTCCAGAAATCGAGGAGACGGAAAAGATGTTGCATCGCAACGATTCTATCTCTAAACTAGGAGGGGACGCTCGGTGACCTGCATATACATACCTGCTCTGCAATGGCAAGTTCGGACCCACCAGTTACATGATATTATGACACATCTACTATGCTCTATTAATTATATTCCGCGTCACCGCGTGTTTCTCTGGTGCCCAAGCGATCCCTTGGGGACTGGGTGAATGGACTTTCATTTGCCTCAGGGAAAAAGTACAAGGTCAAATTCGAATATATTCTTGGGTGGCTACGGTCTTTTGTCTATATGGCTGATGAGTTATCCTGTCGGATGATACTTTCGCTTATTCACTGTTCATCGCCCTTCAAATGGATCATCAATGAAAACAGTTCCGATTGTCGGATCATCAGTCAGAATCATTCAAGGCCAGTGGGCGCTGATTTCGAGCGCCCGATGCTGGACCCACAAGCTTCGGTACAAATATCCGGAGCTCAGGTCAGCAAGGGTCCCCGTATCTTGAGCCTAGAGGTGTTAGGTGTTTCGGTATGAAACGGGTATCCGAACTAAAGGATGTGATTCATCTTAAGCCTCAGTTCAGCCTTGTAAACATTATGTGCGGATCTGTGCCGTCTACCTCTGGGGCTCCGATTGAGGAGGGTAGAACAGCCCGTCGCCAATCACGCTTCGATGTATCAACGTCATTGTTCGCGAGTGGGAAATGATACGTACACCCAACGTACATCAGACAACAAGACCAGACGGGAACACCGTTCTCAATCGGACTCTGGACCCTCCGAGCATACATATAACATCCAGAGTGCTGGAAGAACATGTAATACAGAACTGGTTTTCTGATTGTCCTTTTTCATTCAATCCCCCATCATGGCTGAGCTATTCGATGGCGTGGACCTTAGTGCATTGTTTCTTGACCGTCCAAACATTACTTTCGCATGGGACCGGAACGACAGCCTATTCCGCAGCGGGGAGATGAACAAGTTGTATTTCAAGGCCTTCTGCGTGAATCCACCGAAGGATGAGTGCTTCGAACCTTGCCCCAATACGGATGTTACAGGAGTTGGATCTCAAATATCCAGTGAGTCCTAACCCTCTTTGAATCCAGGCTGATCTCAATGGGATGCGTATGATACTCAGCATACATCACCAGTATTGCGTTTGGTGAGTCAGGAGGAGGGATATATCGCCAATATCACTTCTGGGACTCACACGCGGCAATCTGGTAGCGATCGTTATCTGGTACATTCCATGGATGGGCAGGCCCATGTTATATGCACATCTCAGTGTCATTTACTCCCTGATGATTGCTGCATTGGTGTGCATCCTCAAAACCGAACTCACTCAAAATGACGGGATCTTCATTCTGGTATCTGTCGCCTCGCCTGCAACTCTGTACATGTGGTACCTCACTATCATCTCGTGTTGGAACCCGGAACGCTTTCCAATCGAAAAGAAGAACAAAGGGAAGTCGATCGAGGTCCACATCCTTCGTTTTGTATCCATGGTCAGCCTCGCCTTCGAGATAGCACTCGTTTGTGTTATGTATGTCCCCTCGGAAGCCATCAGCTTTTCCCAGCCTGCATGCAACAAGGACTTTGGCATGGAGATGTGGTTTAACATCGTATGGATGTTACCTTTTGCCCTTCAAACGACTGCTACAGTCATTGTTTTCTTCATCGCGATGTGTCTGTGTTGGCTTTGGACGCTCAGACGGGGATACAAGGTTCCAGAGTAGGTGTTGCGATTTCTGTCTCTCAGCCCACAATCTTACATGTGCATGTGACGTCTCACTAGTTTATACAAGCTCACGCAGCCAGACGAGATGGACGAGAAGATTTACACGCGTGCACCTAGGGTCGACCTGGTAACTTGGACGGAGCGAATCCTCATGGACACATACCCGGATTTCATGAGCCCTACTCTTGCCACGTGCATTGTTACAGTCCTTCAGCTGCTCGTTGTTCCCTCCCTGATTTTGTACCCGACTCCGGAGAACATCGGTGGGTGGCTGATTCTCGCATTTGGCTGCTTCAGGGAGCGTCCGCGTCCTGGTGCCAACCCCTGGAAGGTATATGGACTCCGTATCGTGTACGTGCGGTCGTTTCGAATGTGTACGAATACTCACCTTCACATATTTTCCTCTCGTAGGTTCCTATTATGCATGGCGGTAGTGGTTATAGCTTCGGCACTCTTCAGTCCCCTTCCACTACCATCTATCCCCGACGCAACCATTTTCTTTATGGCTTGTACCGTCGTCGTATGGAGCTTCCGCAACTTCACCTCTGGAAACATGAGGTATTTCCTTCCACCTTTGGTGTAAGTACCGTAGTATCTCGGTTGGCGTTCCACTTCTAAGTTCAAATCGCATAGGATTATCCTCGTACTGGGTACGATGGTTACGAACGTCTTTCTCTGGGTATTGGGCTCTCCAAATGCGTTCGCCCCGCCGAAAACCCTCGAATTCCCGGAGGGCACTCCTCCAGAAGTCATAGAGAGAGTTACGGACGCCCAATCTCTTTCGTTCATCAACCATTTTATGATCACGATGGTCACTTTCTCGAACTGGTTCATCTTATGGTGCTCAACTGCGTTCTGGGCTGCAAAGACATATCCTTCCTTACGAGAGCTCATGTGAGTTACGCTTCTGCACACACTACACCATTAGCTGATAAACTACTCTAAGTGGTGGAATCTTCGACCGAGCACACATCCTCAAATTCTCCATTGTTGTAGCTGCACCCATGATCATATGGATTCAAGCATGCAACGGGTCCAATCCCACTGATTCATTCGATCTCAATTTTGGCCAGGTGAGAACTTCGTTTGTCCAGGAACGAACGGAGCTAATGGACGGTACCACAATCCAGATATTCTCATTGATTGTCTCCTTCGTCACAATTGTCACCCTTTTGGACGAGGCGAAGCAAATCAAGCGCCCTGTTTGGGCAGCTGTTTTCTTCTCTCGCAGAGTACCGGATCTTGACGAGCTGGAAACACTCACACAAATGACAGGGAACTATGGATACGGTGCAGAAGCAACCATTGCACCGAGAACTAGGATGGAGGAGTAATTATTATCGGAGTCCAATAATAGCTCTTTCCACAATTCGATGCATGGATTGCAACATTGGGATTCCAGAGAGCTAGTAGGACATTAAGACATATCTATATTCGAAACAAATACTTGTAAGGTCTGAGCTCTGAAGAGCCAATCGGGCGCTCTCAATGTGTACCTGAGGGTCAGCGACGGCCTGCGACGGCACCCGTAGAGTAAACAGCGCCCATAGTGAGTGCATTTTTGTATTTTGATCATGTTTGACCATTCAACGGATCGGACTCCGGAGCGCCCGGCGTCACTCGCTTAGCAACAATCGGTCGAACAATCGCATGCCACATCACAGATCGGACACGCCTATGCTGCCTCCTTCTTGATTAGCAGCTAAGTTGCAATGCGCGAGCAAAGTAAGGAAGCTGTTCACCAGCCGTAAGGTCTACAGTAATAAGCGCCTTACATACTTCCTTCGCACAGGCTACAAAAGAAGCATCTAAAATTCCTTATTCGAGTTATTGTGTGCTAAAGCTTATGGAATTGTAGGAGCCTGACCCTGCCCGATGGCCTCTTAGTACGGTCAAATCTCCTCCGTGTGATGGCGTTTTATGTTAGTTTCGTTGGCAATAAGTGCCGAAGGGGCATTGCTTGGAACCATGACATGTCGCATGCTTTTTGGTCATCTTGGGCTCTTCATTGCCAAGTATGCGCCCATTGAGCGTGAGATCTACAACAGTCTACAACGCGGTATAAGTTTGGCATGTTGGTGTTCACTATTCCGTGACAGGCCGTTGTCCCCGCCCATCTGGTACCATGGACCCAGCTACAGGCCTCCCCGCCAACCTCACCTTCCACTTCGACGTCAACGAGTACCTGAGCACCTCTGACCTGAAGGGAGAAGTCAACAGCATTTTCTTTCAGGCGTTCTGTGTCAACCCACCGAAAGACTACTGCCCCGATTTTCTTGGACCCTGTCCCAACTCCGATGTGACCGGCATTGGCTCCCAAATATCTAGTGAGTAGAGAAGCCTATTCCACAGCCGTCGATCTGACCACCGCTCCTTCTGTCAGCCTATATTACATCTCTTGCCTATGGTATGTTCCTCAATAATCGAATGTCGATCAACTTACGGGACTGAACTTGCGCTTCCAAGCTATCGTTGTCTGGTACATCCCTTGGATGGGTAGGCCAATGCTTTACGCGCATCTTAGTGTCGTCTACTCGCTGCTCATCGCCGCCGTCATTTGTATCGCCAAAAGTGACCTTACCCAAAACGACGGGATCTTCGTCCTCGTATCTGTCGCCTCCCCCGCCACAATATACCTCTGGTATCTGTCGGTTGTCTCGTTATGGCAGCCACATATATTCCCCGTCGAGAAGAAGGATAAACGCAAATCTCTCGAGATCCACGCTCTACGGGTGCTTTCCATTGGGACGTTCGTATTTGAGATCGCCCTTATTTGCCTCATGTATGTCCCATCCGAAACCATCAGCTTTTCTCAGCCTGCCTGCAACAAGGAGTTCGGAATGGTATTGTGGTTCAATATTGCTTGGATGCTTCCCATCGCTATTCAAACCGTCGTTGGAATCGTCATATTTCTGATAGCCATGTCGTTGTGCTGGCTATGGACACGTAGACTGAGCTATAAGGTCCCAGAGGGGTGCGTGTTTTGCAGCTAGACATAGGAGCAGACCGTTGACTCTTTACGACAGGTTCTTCAAGATTACCCAACCAGACGAAGCTGTTGAGAATGTTTACACCAGGACACCGAGAGTCGACATGGTCACCTGGACAGAATCCATCCTTCTAGAAGTGTATCCCGACTTTATGAGCCCGACTCTTGCTACCTGTGTCATCACTGTGCTTCAACTCGTCGTCGTACCCTCGCTCGTCATCGGCCCCGGTTCTATTGAAAACATCCTGAGTTGGTTGATACTTGCCTTCGGATGTTTCAAAGAAAGTCCAAGAGAAGGGAGTAATGCGTGGAAGGTTTACGGGTTGCGAATCATGTATGTACATTTGCGACATTGGTAGGTTTCCTCGCCAACACTGATGGCACCTTCTCTGTCCAGCGCCCTCGTCCTCCTGGCCGGTGTCGTTGCTGCTTCGGCACTCTTTGCCATTATCATCCCGTTACCCTCACTCTCTGATTTGACCCTCGTCTTCCTCACGGTCACTGTGGCCATCTGGAGTGTACGAAACTTCTCCACAGGTAACATGAAAATCTTCCTCCCCCCTCTAGTGTGAGCGTTCTACTCCCTTAATTCCATAAATGATTATACTTACCACCTTGCTCCCACCCAGTATCTTCTGCATGCTACTTGCAGTAGCTGCTAATGTTGCTTTGTACTTTGTGGGCTCTGCAAATTCCTTCGATACAAAGAAGATCGAAATCAATCCAGACCTCACTCCCGAGGAACAAGCAGAAGCGGAATTGCTACAAAGCCTTGGTTTCCTCAACTTCTTTATGATAACCATGGCCACATACTCCATATGGTTCGTCCTGTGGTGCTCGACCGCATTCTGGTCTTTCAAAATCTTCCCGTCATTCCGGGAATTCTAGTGAGTCTCCCGACACCTTTTCTACTATATCTGTACTCACCTATATGCGCCCTGCAGTGACGGTATCTTCGCTCGTGCCCATATCTTAAAATTCACCGCATTCGTGGTCACGCCTATCATCATCTGGGTACAGTCATGCAACCAGTCCAACCCGACCGATTCCATGAAGATGAACTTCGGACAGGTAAGCCTCGCCTCCTTCACAGCTTTCCTCCATGTCGTTACTAAGTCCACCATTTAAGATATTCTCTCTTATCGTGTCCTTTGTCACCATCATCACCCTCATCGACGAGGCAAGGGTCGTCAAGAAGCCAATCTGGGCTGCCCTCTTCTTCTCGCGCCGGATCCCCGACCCCACAGAGCTCGAGATGATCCAGCAAATGGCGAACTATGGCTTGACTGCCGACGCCAGTATTGCACCCAGATCCGAGAAGCCCCAGTTCAACGAGAAAAACATGGATGATGACCTTGATCGTGTTTCTACAACGTCAAGATCCAACAACGCCGGACGTTCTCTCTAATGACAATTAGCCCCCTTTGATTTCCATTTGACCACATTAAGTGTTGAATACAACACCTGCATTGCTATCGTCTTTAATGCTTCATTTACCTCACACATTTGCTTTATTACAACATAGTCAACTACATGTCCATTAAACGTTTACACACCTGACGTTAATTATACGATTGATTCCGGATCGCCAGAAGATGACAATCTTGAACGAAATCTGTTTATAACCTGTTGAGGGAGCAACGCCTGCAGACCACAAGACTGCAGCTTCGACACATCTGAACAAATCCCCTTTCAGCGTTATTGGTCGATCTTGAATTGAGGAACCTCACCTTCAGAAACACAGGCAAATAATCCCCACACTCTTCGCAGTTTCCGCCGCCCGTCCGGCCCCGCCAATCATGATTTTCGCATCCATGATTTGCACGGAGGTTCTCCATAGCCTGCTCTACCCTTTGTCCAAAGACTTCGGGTTGCGCCTCCCTCGCCTCCTGCCCTCCCATAACGTTCTCCGCCCGAAACTCCGCAGCGACGACCAACCGCTGCTCGTCCCACTGGTCACAAGGACAGTTCTTCCAGAGAACACCACAGACATAGCAAAACTCGGTTCGGCACCTACACGTCATGTGGTTGCACCCATGGTGAAGCTCAACGACGGCCGCGCAGGTGGGGCACGTTTGCCATCCCGACGCCTTGGCTAGAGCCCGAACCTCTTCCACGGCCTCGTTCTGCGAGCAGGTATCCTGTGGGTGATCTGGTTTGCGACAAGTGACGCATGTTCTGGCTCGACATGCCTGGCATGTGACTATCGCGCCGGATCGATTTCGGTTTGGGGACCTGTGATCGTTGGCAGATCCGAGGAATGAGGAGCATGTAGGTGTGGAGCAGTAGACGCGATCTTGGGCTGGCACATCGTATTCAGTCCTCTTGATGTCGTATCGTTTGAATAGGTTGGTGTTCTTGAGGTAGAACGAGATATCTGCGGTGGCCAGTGGTTTCTGGCAGCAACGCAGCGGGTGGAGGGATTCGTCTCGGAGAAAGACATCGACGACACTGACGAGGCAGTCGCGACACCAGTAGTGCTCACATGCTGATTTGAGTGCTTCGCCTACGCGGACTTTGTCGTCGCAGCTGACACAAGAAACCCTACAGTGAAAGGAGTAAGGTTATGCACCCTGTACGGTAGCACAGAGGTGAGAACAGACCTCCTGTAGATGTCGTAGCTTGGACCAGCAGCGCGCTTTTCTTCGCGTTTTGGACCAGAAGAGAAACTCCAGTCCCAGTCCGTCGTGCCTATGTCATCGAACGTATGGATAGGGTTCAGTTTCTTTGGGGCGGGAGGTCTATCAGAAGAATGTCAGCCCCTACAGTGGATTGTCGATTAAGAAGCAACAACGTACTTTGCGTCAAATCGTCTGACAAATTCTCTGTCTTCGCCAACCGTCCTTTGAGCCTCAGTAGGTTGCGGCAGGCGTGTCCCACGCTCCAGCAGCTCTGCTGCCCGTCTATCCGCAGCAGCCGACTCCTCCACGAGCCTGTAAGCCTCCAAAATCCCTGCATCTGTCTCCAGCGCGTTCTGGAGACTAAGAGCGAGCGAAGCATCTTTGTGAACTTGCTTCCAGTCTGAGAATTCTTCAGCTTGGATTTGCAGAGCAAATTCTTGGTCTGAAGGGGAAGCACCAGCACGACCCTTCCCTTTTGACCTCGAGGAAACCAACAACGCGTCCTCTAACTGTAGCTGAGCAATCAACACGGCGGATTCGTGGTCGATGGAGTCAAATTCCTGGGCTAGGTCGCGTAATCCTTGACTTCCCCTCGCTCCTGGAGCACCTGGCGGGTGTCTGTTGGTTCGATGGTTCGCATACGTCGCCATACTCGATACAGAGGTTGCAAAGCGGTCGACTTGAGAGTGTACGTAGGAAAAGCTGGCAGGCGTCTTTTATACGTGCAAACCCGCCGATTATCGATGGCCTCTTGATAATAGTGAATCTTGCTGCGTGGTGAAAAGGAAATTCGAGGTCTAGATATTGGTTAGCCTTGCTTCCAGGTGAAAAGGAAGTCGAAGGTCTAAATCAAGGTTATCAGCCCTCAACGAACCTCGAGAGATATCATTTTGTAAGATTTAGGGTAGTCCGTATTTTACACGAAGATGTATGATAAAAGAGTCTTATTTTGTGAGGTTCGAACGCTAGGCCTTGCCCGATGTTTGTCATTGCGTGATTTGAAGGATAATATGCTCCGATATATTCGGAGAGTAGTCAGATTCAAATGGTTCGTATCCGTACATGGACATGGAGTGCTGCTGACCAGAAGTGACCAGAGCAGTCGGGTATTATAACCTGTTCAAGGCGCACGGCTTGCAAACGTGGAGACCGCAGTTTCGGCACATCTACCATGAAAGGCATTGCTGTCAGCCAGAATCAGTGTCGGATGAAAGTGAAGACCAAACCTTTAAGAAATATTTCATTTCAGTGTGGCATTCCTCACAGGTTCCTCCTCGCGTCTCTGTCCAGCGATGTCTATCACAACCATGGTTGACACGAAGATGCTCGACCGCTTGCATGACCTGTTGGACAAAGGCCTCTGGCTGCACCTCCCTGACCACCTGCCCGCCCAACGCATTCTCCACCCGCAATTCAGCAGTAACAACAAGCCGATGCTCATCCCACTGCTCGCACCTACAGGTCTTCCATAATACACCACACTCGTAGCAGAACTCGGTACGACACCTGCACGTCATATGGTTGCACCCATGGTGGAGGTCGATAATTGCTTGGCAGTTCGGGCACGTCTGCCACCCTGACGTTTTGGCCAGAGCGCGAACCTCCTCTGTAGCCTCGTTCTGCGAGCATGTATCCCCAGGGTGGGCGGGCTTCCCACAAGAGACGCAGGTTTGTGTGTTGCATGATGCGCAGGGAGCCCAGACGAATCGTGCGTTGTTACTTGACGCGATGTGTGCTTCGGACGACCCAAGAAACGAGGAGCAGGTGGGTGTTGAGCAGTAGACTCGAGTTTTGCCTGGGGTTTCGTACTCGATGCGCTTAGCCTCAAAGCGACTCCAAAGGTCGGCGTTCTTGATGAGACCAGCGATTCCGGCGGTCGGTATCGACTCCCGACAACACCGAATTGGATGAAGCGTTTCATCAGTCAGGGAGCTTTCTACGAGTCTCGTGATGCAGCCAGCGCAATAGTAGTGGTCGCAAGGTGCACCCAGAGTGTCTTGAATTCGGAGCTGTTCTCCACACCCAGTGCACCAGATACTAATCGTTGGATGAGGAAACGTTCCGGCAGCAGGCGACTAGAGAACACACCGTTTGTTCCTGTCAACACTCGGGCCTGTCTTTCTAGATCCCGATACCCCAATACTGAAGTCTTGATTCGGTTGTTCGGCCACATTTGACGCTGAATCGGCACTGTTAGGCGCAACCATTAGCCAGAAAAGGGATGAGCAGAAGTAGAGCACCAACATTGTGTGGAAATCAAATATCTTCGCGAAGTCTTTATCCTCCCCAACAATCTTTTGAGCTTCATTAAGGGGCGGGAGGTCAGTAGCACCACCTTCCAGTAATTCGGCTGCACGTCGATCGGCAACAGCAGTTTCTTCCATCAGCCTATACGCTTCAAGAAGTCTTGCATCCATCTCAATGGCGTTCCCGATGCTCTGAGCTAAAGCTGCATCTCGATACAGCTGCTCCCAACCCGAGAACTCCTCAGTCTGCAGGCGTAAAGCAATCTCAAGATCAGGAGGGGGTGCATCTGCACGTCCTTTCCCTTTGGAGCCGGCAACAACCAATGCTGCATCTTCAAGCTGGAGCTGGGCAATGAGGGCGGCAGACTCAGGGTCCATGATGAATCCTTCGTCCATGTCCACATCCATAGCATAATCAGCAGCTCCTGGTCCGTTGTTGCTTGACCCTGCACTCGCCATAATGACCAAGAGATTGGTGAAGGGTTGTCACCTCCTGGCACGGTTGGCGTGTGATCCTGGGGTAAATACTAGAAAGAGCCCGGAGGTTGTCGCGCGTTCCAGCTAGGGGTTGTGGACTGGTTATGACAACCTGGAGGGCCATTTCGTTCAGCTTGCAGTCCCTTTGTGGGTGCAAAGACTCCGATTATCGATGGCTGATGATGGATAACGGCAAGCAGTTGGAAACGTGGCCGTTGTATGGTCGAAATGCTAGCCGATAGATATCGTTAGCTGCTCCAGTCGGTAGCCTCTAACCTGTCTTTCTCCCGTATTTTACCCTCACCAGGCTTTTGAACATCTACAGAGAGCGGTGTGGAGGTCGAGTTGAATTGTTCTTGTGGTGTACTGCAAGCATATGTATCGACAATTTGAAGTTCGGTTCGAACGCTAGGCTTGCACGATTCCATTGCTTGCCCTTGTGTTGTTTGAAGGATAATAGACTCCGAGAATATCGGATTTCGAGGAACTCCTCCTTGAAATTGTCTTTGCAGAATAGTAAATACAACTTGAATACAATGGACATGGCGTGCGTTTATTTATACTACTCAATTATAATGTCAATGGAACTGAGTACTAAGCGCTGAGCAGTACATTTTATAGCCCGTTTACGTGAAGTTGACCATCTATTATTCACACACCGGCCATTTCCAGGCTTGGCTTCATCCCAACATCATCAGAGGCTTTCCTTCAGTGGTCATTTCATGGCTATCTTAAACAATGCGACCAATACAAGTATCTGCAACAGCAGTCTGACAGTCGTTTCAGGCGTTCAAGGGAGCGTGGTGAACATCAACGTAACCGTACCCCATGGCACATCCATCTCGGAAGGTACAGTCCGGGACAGCCAAACACAACAAAAAGGGTAAATCAGTGATTTCTCACGAAATAAACGGCCAATGGGCCCAATTTTTTGGGAGAAATGTCAGATTTGGGAAAGCGTTCGAATAAACCATTTCCGAAGTTTTTCCCACGGGTTTTAAGGGGTGGCATGGATTTTGGGCAGTTTGAACGAAAATTTAAGTAAGGAAAATTAAGCTACCAAGGCTTCTATGGAAACGAGCGCCCTCTGTGAGATAGTTCGGTGACCTTTATACTTCCGAACAGCCCACGCCGCTGCTTTCCCTGTTACACCGATTGTATAGGCCTCCGTAAAACACCAGGAACGGTTGATGAAACGACGAACCACATCCGTCGGGTAGCCATTGAGACATTGGACTGCGGCTTGCTTTGCTGCATCGAAGGATGGCTTATCGAGTTGCCTATAACGATATTTAGCTCATCCCCAGTACTAAAAGGGAATTAGTTTAGAAGTTAGGATGATAATCAAGACGCACCATTTCGATCGGATTGGGCTCGCAATGAAATTTCGGTAGGAACAGACAGAGATGACTTTGCATCAGTGATAATCTGCTCGAGTTCGGAAATTTGATTCGCAAAATCATCCTGATTGCTCAGGAGGCGAGCCATGCAGCTAAAAATCGGATTAATCTCCATATGTATTTAATTTATATCTGGATACTGTGATGGCCAAATTCCCTCAAACTTTGGGGAATGACAGGGCTAACAAAAAGGAGTCGTTTGCGCACTTTTTCGTGATTTTAGGGGCCAAACTGCGGTAACGGCACCGATTCTCGGCACTGATG
>ML210464.1:14222-24638 GCA_004369085.1 Coprinopsis marcescibilis | reverse complement strand
ACTGCGCCCGAAGGCGACGGGATAGCCCTGGGAACATCCATCAGCACTGTGTCAAAAAAGTTTTGCTTTGGTTTGCCCTTTCCCCTGAATCTAAACACATTTTCGTATGATTCTACTCTGCCCCGTCATTTTCAGTCTTCATCGTTCCCGAGTCGATATGCCATAAGGCCGTTTGTAGCCCATACGATTGTACGTCTAAAAAGCCACGACCCACGCAGAATTCTGGTCGACGTTCAGAACACAGGGCACGACGGGTACGACATAGAGTCGAGCTGAAGGTATGGCAACATGTACCAGAGCGCACAAGGAGCAATGTCTTCCTGGATAGTCATGCCCAGCCTCTCGCTGTTCCGCTTCAATGGCCTCTTCAACAGCGCCAACAACCTGGATGCCAAAGGGTATGAGGACAGAGACAGATATGAACGGAGGGGCAGGTGGTCGAGTCGCCCATGATGCCAGACTCGACCACGCGTCGACTCGAACACCGCCGGGGCATGACAACAGTGCACTGTACGTCAAACATTATTAGTCTCGCAAATACATTGTCTAATCTCGTCAGGTTTCTCGGTCAGAGAGCAACGAACGATTCGCATCGTTGGCCCACCATGAGAATGACTTGCAGCCACGTTTGGTGCTCAGGCTGCTAACGTTGAAAGTTGAGAACGTTGTGACCTGTCCCAGTCGAGTCCATAAGTACAAGAGTTTCGATGACAGCATGGCCAAACTTTTTCAGGCACGGCCGACGTTGCTCGTCAGTCAAGTTCCAATCTCAGCGTTCTCTCAGATGGCGAACACTGAGAACCAGCTGCGGCAGCTGCCCTCCTCCACACGAACACGAAGAAGCGAGCAATGATAATCAAGTGCACAACCTTTTTATCACCCCAGATTCACCCTCGCCCTCACCTCGCACTCTCTAACCGCAACATCTTCCTACTTACCTACCGCATTCACGTCCAGCTGCACTGGTATCTTTGAACAAACTTGCGTCCCCAACAGTTCGCTCTTGCAGTCGTCCAATGGAACGCAGAAGAGTTGGCGTCGTTGAGGTGTACCCTACGACAATCAACGCGATTTCTTTCTCGAGTATGACATTCGGTGCGTACTTTCTTTTTTTCTCCAATCATACCTCTGAGAAATGTCCCAAGCAGGGCCAAGTTGGCAAAAACGTCATCCCTGGATCGTCGTTACAAGACGTCACCGAGGTCCGCGTGTGATGGCCTGCTGTGGCCAACGAAGCGTGGTGAGCATATTGAATGCTGTAAATGCTCAAAGCATAGCTCGTGCAAAGAGAGCTGCGGGGGTTATGTGTGACTGAATCCAGATAACGCGAGTGCTATTTGTTCCTGAACATCGATTTGGAGGCTCAACCCTTTTCATAGGCTTCTTGACTGGGATTGGCGATATCCTTAGTGTCTTCGATATGCATTCATTTTTGGTTCATTTAGACAATGTGAAACACACCTGCAATGCCGCAAGGTGGATGCGTGGTGGGCTGCCCCAGCTGGTGTGTATCTGCTCAGGAACTATCGTATGTATTAGGCACAGTTAAAGGCAATACATTGAATCAAAGCCGTTCTCGATATAGGTCACATGAGGCCCTATCGATTGCCCATGGGAATCATTCTTATATCCCCTGCACAGCTTTGCTCTTCTTTGTTCTTCCTCTCATCGTTCTCTCTTGTTTGAAGTATTGCCCATTCAACTGCAAGTGGCAGAAGGATGGGACCCAGCCTTTCGACGCTAGTAAGTCACTTCGATATAGCCACTAACCACGGCGGCATGGTGCTGAAATTACTTGACCGATTTTATAGGTTGGCCCGAACGTTTTTGGGTTACGGCACTATATACGAGGTGCATTGGGCGCTCATGTGCTACAAGGAGCTCAAGGGGTTCAAATAATTAACAGTAATTTCACGGTCGCGGGAGGGAACATCACATATCACAACACGGCAGGAGGTGCAGCCTCCACAATTACCGACAATAGTGCGCCAACTCTGGTTCTGTGTGATAGCCCATTCTGAACGACATACACAGAACTGTTGGACAAAATGATGGAATGGTTGAGTAAGCTCAACTTTCGCAACATCTTTAACGAGAACATGGCGAAGAGGACACCGGAAACGGGACGCGAGGTGATCGATAGTGACTGGTTTCAGGAGTGGTTAATGAGTCTCTTGGGAGGGATAGTCTGGGGGACAGGGATGCGTAAGTACTCAGTTTTCCAATGCTATCAAAGCATTGCTAACCCAAAGTTGCAGCTGGAGCTGGGAAGACGGTCGTTGCGTAGGTCGAGTTTCTTGTCCACCTGCACAGCCTCGTATCGATGATCGCAGATGCATTGTGATTGAATACCTCCAGAAGCTCGTTGCGGAATCCGAGTCCAACGACATCTGCCTCCTCTTCGCTTTCTGCCGCTACACGGAACGATTGATGGTCATCGACATCCTCTTGGCCCTCCTCCGCCAACTCCTTGAACGGCATCCTCAGGTCCTGCCATTCGTGAAGCCGATGTACGAGCGCCATAAACGAGAGAACACGCGCCCGTCTGAGGCAGAGGTTCTTGATCTGTTGAGACAGATTGCGACTTCTGGCCTGTTCAAGCAAACATTCTACATCCTGGATGGTCTCGACGAAGCCGCGTCGGATATCCAGGTCGATCTCCTCGAAATACTCTCATCCCTCCCTGTCCACTTCTTCATCACCTCTCGCCCGTTGGATTCCCTCAAGGACATTGTCCCTGATGCTCGGTTTCTCACTATCATTGCCTCCGATCCCGATATTGCCCTGCTCATCGACCAGAAGATCCATCGTATGCCTGCACTTCGCAGGCTGCTCATGAATAGTGCGACATTGAAGGCTGAAGTCGTCTCGATGATCAGCTCGAAATCTTCCGGGATGTGAGTCGAGAAACCTGTTCACGATGTCTCTGGTTGTTAACCACTATATAGGTTCCTGCTCGCTTCGCTCCATCTCGATGTGTTGAAAGCGTGCGCCAGTGAAAGTGATGTGCGAAAGGCATTGGACAGTCTTCCACAAGGGCTGGACGGAATGTATGACAAGACGATGGAGCGCATCAAGGCGTTGCCTGAACCTCAAGCTGACCTTGCGAAACGAGTGCTCATCTGGGTCACCTGTTCCCAGAGGCCGCTGACACCTAACGAGCTGGTGCTCGCAGTGTCTGTGTGCCCTGAGACATTCCGGTTCGACGACAAACTTGAACCAGCTGGCATCGACTCTGTCCTATCACTGTGCTGTGGTTTAATCCAAGTTGAGCCGTGTACCGGTTGGGCGAATCTGGATTTTCGTTCTCGTGAGGTGGATAAACGAAACATCGTCCGCTTCGTTCGTAAGTTGTCCATCTTTGGCGATTTAGGTCTGGGCACTGACCGCTTTGAAGACTACAGTGCAGCCGAATACATGGTCGAGAAGTTAGAGCAACATTATCTTGATGATCCACATGCCTTGATCGCCGCCGCCTGTATATCATTCCTTCGACACTACAGATTCCACGATGTGTCTCTCGACTCTCACGATGACGAGGCAGTATGGGATCGATTCGCATCGCTCCGGCAAACCCCAATGGCCAACTATCCCTACAAATATTGGGGTTTTCATGTGACACAGTCCAGATTGATACCATCTTCAGCTTTGGCATTTCTCGACGACTGCAGACAATATCCATCATTTCACGGCCGTGGATATGTACATGAGTTACCGTACGACTTCCACCATTGGGATGTTGAAGGATTGGGGCGGCTTAACTCTATCCATGTTGCTGCCGCATACGGGATTTGCCAATATTTCGACAGGTTCGAATCGGAAGGACGGACCACCACCGCGAGGATTCAAGCCTACAATAGTAGGGGCTCAGCTGGATCCACCCCTTTGACGCTAGCAGCAAGGGCGGGAAGCAAGGATGCTGTGGCATTTATGATGAGTGTAGAAGGAGTAGACTTCAACTTGACAGGCAGGTGGGGAGATACAGCCCTGTACGCTGCTGTGGCTAACCGTCACGCTGGCGTTGTCGAGATCATACTGTCCACAAGGGGGGTCGACGTCAATCGAGCGATTACAACTTTGCCTAGGGACACTCCCTTGGCCTGTGCATCTCGCAATGGGCAACGACACATCCTCCAACTGTTACTGGAAGCGGAAGGGATCGACGTCAATGCGGAAAATGCGGATCGGAGGACAGCTCTTATGCTGGCAGCGCAGGAAGGTCACCACGATATCGTCAAGATTCTGCTCCAGGCCAAGGGTATCGACGTCCGTGGCGCAATCGACGAAACATTGGACCGAGGTCAAACCGACATTATTAACACCTTGCTCGAGGGTACAGGAGCTATCTTAGACGAGGAGGGTCCTTTCAACTCGTTGATGCGCGCAGCGAGCTCCGGTAAATCAGAGGCCGTCATGAGCGTTCTCAACCATGGGAGATTCGACATCAACGGCAAAGATGATGATGGTCGTACAGCTCTTGCACACTCCCTTCGGAATCCCTATCGTTCCACAGGCGCAGCCGAGGCCCTATTGCAAATTCCCGGCATCAACGTCAATTCAATGGACAACTCTGGGACTACAATCTTGATGCTTGCGCTGTGTCATCAGGATTCCCCTAGTCTCATTGAGACAATATCCAGACTTGCCAACACATCGGACATCAATGCCAAAGATGCGGACGGACGGACGGCTCTAATGCACGCAGTCGCAGCGTCACGGGGCTCAAGGGAGGTTTTGAAGATGCTGGTAGCAGTCGAAGGGATTGACTACAACTGTGTGGATGCCAATGGTCAAACGCCCCTGATGACGGCGGCAAAGAGTGGATATGTTGGCGTTGTAGAGCTGCTGCTTGAGCTCGAAGGGACCGATATCAACTCCACGGACAAGCAAGGAAGGACAGCCTTGGCGCATGCGATCTCACATAGTCGGGCCGATACCTTTGACGCCCTGCTAACGGCAGACGCGATATCTGCCGATTATACAACCTCTGAAGGCTTGACCTACCTGTCGCTGGCCGCCCAGTCCGGTGATGCAGCAAGAATCCAGTCAGTGCTTCAGCTAGCGCAGTTCGACGTCAACGCTCGGGATATATACGGTCGCACAGCTTTAGGTTATGCTGTAAAATCCGGGTCATATGACGCAGTGGAAGCTCTCCTCGAGATCGAAGGCGTCGATATACACTGTGTTGACGAGCAAGGGACGACACTCTTGATGAGTGCGGCGGGAAGTGGGAAGGTGGAGATGGTCAGTCGGTTCCTCGGGCTTGGATTGGGGGTCAACATCAACGCCAAAGACAAGAACAGACAGACAGCTCTGGCACACGCAGTGTTATGTGGCTCAAGCGATGTAGTGATGGTGCTGCTAGGGGTTGAAGGGATTGACTACAACTGTGTGGATAGCACGGGTCGAACGCCTCTGATAAAAGCGGCGGAGGGAGGATTCACTGGGATTGTAGATGTGCTTCTTGAGCTTGAAGAGATCTAGATCGACTCCAGGGACGACAAGGGGCTCACGGCCATGGCGTATGCGGTCTCAAGCCATCGGGGATCCAGGATATCCGAAATCCTACTCAATGTGGACTCTATATCTGCCGATTATACGACCTCTGAGGGCTTGACATTTTTGATGTTGGCCGCAGACTCCGGCAATGCAAGAATTGTCCGCTCAGTGCTCCAGCTAGCGCAATTCGACGTGAATGCTCGGGATATACACGGTCGCACAGCTCTAGCACATGCCGCCAAATCCGGGCCATACCATGCAGTGAAAGCTCTCCTCGAGGTGGAAGGAGTCGATGTCCATTGCGTTGATGAGTGGGGGACGACACTCTTGATGTATGCATCGAGATTCGGTAGATTGGCCACCGTCAATCGGCTACTCGGGCTTGGATTGGGTGCCAGCATTAATGCGATGGATACCGAAGGGCGCACAGCACTCTTCTATGCTGCGGAAAACTACTTCGGTCGGGATATCGTCTACGCGCTCCTGGAAATCGAGGGGATCGACGTTTCGGTCCAGGATGTCAAAGGCAGGAGGGCCCTCATGGTTGCGGTAGAGAATGGATACGAAAATAGTGCAGACCTTTTGCGGAAAGCAGGTGGTTAAGTCTCCCGAGTCATATGTGAATTCTGTATATTAGCACCCCTACCTTACAATTTCTGGTTTAGCACGGCAAGCAATGCCTTTTGAATGGGAAGCATGATAAACAGCGAAAATAGGTACCTGATAATCGATAAAGGGAGAAAAAGCTGGACACCGGGTAGTCGCGACGAACCGATCTCTCCCAAAAAGACACGTGCACTGCATGTATGGCTGGTACGACCTTACGCTGCACGTTCTAGCACAACAGGCATGCCATTCGAATGGTATAAGTAGCAACGACAGCAAAGAGAGACAACTAGCAATCGATATGCGCAACAGCAGTACAGACAGTATTCTCTCCAGATTTACCAACCGAAACGAGAGAGAGAAGTAGACTCTAACAAGGTTAGGGGGGTTCAGAACCCAATGCCCCTTCCCACAAGAACTCGATCCCACAAACACGAACGCATTGGCAAAGTTGACAACAAGGTTGGCGGCAACTACATCACCAGCTGGCCGTTTACCAGAGACGAGTCTCGAGCAACAAGTCGCTGCTGCCCTCAAGACCGAGGCAAGCCTTCAAGAAAGCCTCGAGAGCGTTACGCTGCCTGTTGAGACTGTTGATGACCTCGGTGCCTACAACGAACGAGCCATCAGCCTGCATCCCAAAAAGGAAGGAACAAAGGGATAGACGTACCAGGCTTGACGAGAGGAGCCTTGAGCATGTACGAGAGCAAAGACAGGACCGAGTGCAAGGGCTTGAACTCGGGCTCGCCGACCTTGCGGTACTTGACACGGGTAAGGAGCTCAGCCAAGATCGAAAGGTCGAGGATGAGGGGAGTGGCAAGAAGCGAATCCTATAAATCGAACGTGATCAGCCGAATATGGTCAATTGAACAGGAGCGAGACAAAAAGCGTACCTTGCATTCGTTGAAGATGTTGGCGACTGAGCGACCACTGCAGAAGGTCTCGGGCAAGTACTCGTTGATGGCGCGCTTGGAATCGCCAACGGCGGGCACGTACTTGATGACGACGACGTCGTCGTCAGGGTGCTCGCCTTTATCCTTGAGGGTACCCTTGTCGTTGAGCTCAGGAGGCTTGAAGAGGAGTCGGTTAGCGGCGACCATGTCGTCGACGACGCTGCTCTTGCTGACCTCCTTGCTCCTGAACTGGCGCTCGGCGGACAGGTTGTGGCCGTTGTTGTTGCCGAGATGGTTGTAGGAGGCGATGGAGAGGGGCTTGATACCGGTGTTGACGAGGAACTCGGCGAGGACCGACTTGAGCTTGGTCTGGCCAGACTTGAGGTCATCACCACCGATGAAGGACTTTTCGTGCTCAGCGAGCTCGATGGCACCAGGGACAAAGGTGTTCTGGGGCGCACCGTTCACGAAGGGCTCGCCCTCGAGGATGGCGGCGACGGCGAAGATGGTGGAGGGGGACACCTCTTCGTGGGAAGTCTTGATGGCTTTCAAGAGGTTGTCGGCCGTATCGTTGACGCCAGGGATGATGTCGGCGAATCGCTCAGTGTTGGCGGTCCAGAAGACGATGAGGCGCTCGAGCTCGTTGTCCTGCTTGAACTTGCGGATGTCGGCACGGATGTGCTCGAGGTGGGCTTGCTTGTCCTGGCCGGGGATGACGTTGTCAGCGCGAGCTTCCTGGTTTGCAGCGATAAAATCGGGGTAGTAGATTGCAGGGGGGGCTTTCCGAGCAGGGCCATGTATGGAGCGACCTGGCGCTGGAGGTCATAGTCGAGGACCTTGGAGCGGGTCATAGCCTTCTCCATCGGGACGGCAGAGATGTCCCAGCCACCCAAGACGAAGACATTGGGGTGGACCATGGGCAGAAACTCAGAGACGGGGACATGGATATCCTTGCTAGTGGTGGAATCGACACCGAGGCGGAAGGTAGAGGCATAAAGGAGGGAACCGATGTAGTTGGGGGTCTCGAGACCGTTCTTGGTGTTCCAGGTGATCTGGTGGCGGTTGGCACGAATGGTGGCAGACAAAGTCGAACCGTTGTTACCACCAATACCGATCATCATGAGACTAGAGGAAATTCATAAGAAAACGTGCCGCCAAGAGAATATGTGGGGGAAAATGCTCACCCAGTCTTAGAGACCTTGCGTTCGGTCTGGAACTCGTATTCTTCGATGGTGGGGGTAACGATGTACTTGCCATTATCGACAACCTCTGTGGCGCCACGGTCGACGAATTTGGCGGTGATATGCTCGTCAGTGAACGAAGTGTTCTCGGACTGAACAGCGATGGCGTGTGTTCACGATGGGCAGCGGTGGGGTGCACGGGCACGACAGACTCGAGCTGGGAGTCCAACGAAGCGCTTGGGATAACGATCAGCGAGCTGACTCGTCCCGGTGTCTTCTGGAAATAACAAGACCAAAGCATGATTCGCGTCCTAGTGTGTCACGGTTGTCCGAGTCTCGTTTAAAGTTACGACTAGTACATTGCAGCCTGTTACAGCCTCTTATGGCACGCTTCTCACTGTTTCTTACTCCCTGTCGCGCTATCTTATGCTCCAGAAAGTTGTGTACATGATCTTTCCCGGTAATGGCCCGTTGTTTTCAATTGGGCAAGTTTTTTGGACAGATCCGGGATGGCACTGCGGCAGTGGACACCTTTCGAAAATAGTATGTCTTGTCCAAGGTCAGCATTCTATGAGCTTGACCAAGATGTGGTTTTTGTGTTTGGCGGCTAGTGGGTTCATGCTCCAAGTCGTTGTTTCCCACTGGTCTAACATGAACACTCGCCATTTGTCACCCACCTGCCTTGATGACTTATCAACAATTTGACCCAGGTTCCACAGAGAAAATACCCAGGCTTCAAAGTTCAGAGTTCCGGCGAAAGCTACCAAATGATCGTCATGTGTACCGCCATACTCGTCAACTTGGTTTTTGGCACCATTCGGCCCTTATTTTCGAAAGCTGTAAACAGAGCAGAGCGATCTATTCCGTATTGATCACATCATACATGAGATGCTACTTATCCATATTCTACGGCCTGGTGACAGCTTGTCGTTAACCTCATCGATCTCTCCCCCCTTCTCTCCAGGCTCTTTGGATTGGGAACTTTCAAGAACATGGGGAATAAGTTCTCCAAACCGGTTCGTCCTTTCATTGTTGACATTGGGCAAATCTTATATAAAAATCAATGACACAGGCTCGGGTTGGCTACAAGGGTGGAAAACGTGCAAAGCTCTCCAGCGGGGGAGAGGGAAGCAATTTGGCTGCCCTGGAGGTGTTGAAAGGAGCCCAAGGGGTCCATATCAGCAACTTTCATGTCACGGTTGCCGGAGGGGATGTGGTGAACAATACATATCACAGCGCCCCGGGAAGTGCAGCGATCACGGATGCGGACAATGGTACCCAACCCTTCTCTACCTCATGTATAGCATGCTGAGGGACACAAACAGCGCTGCTGGCAACTGTTTTGGAATCCTTGGGTCTACTAAACTTTCGCAGCATCTTCGACGAGAACGTAGCGAAGAGGACACCGGAAACGGGACGCGAGGTGATCGATAGCGATTGGTTCAAGGAGTGGTTGATGGATCTATTGGGGGGGATAGTATGGGGAACAGGGATGCGTAAGTATTCGGTCTGAAAATGCTGTCAAGCCCTTACTAACACAAACTTGCAGCTGGAGCTGGGAAGACGGTCCTTGCGTAGGTCGAATTTTCTTTTCTGCCTACACAGCCTCTTATCGATATTTGCAGTTGCATCGTGATTGAACACCTACAGAAGCTCGTTGAAGAATCCGAGTCCAAAGATGTCTGCCTCCTCTTTGCTTTCTGTCGCTACACGGAGCGACTGATGGTCATCGATATCCTCTTGGCCATCCTCCGCCAACTCCTGGAGCGCCATCCCCAAGTCTTGCCATACGTGAAGCCGATGTACGAGCGCCATAAACGAGAGAACACGCGACCGTCTGAGGCTGAGGTCGTGGATCTGTTACGCCAGATCGCAACTTCTGGCCTGTTCAAACAAACCTTGTACATCCTGGACGGTCTTGACGAAGCCGCATCGGATATCCAGGTTGATCTCATCGAGATACTGTCCTCCCTCCCCGTCCACTTCTTCATCACCTCTCGCCCGCTGGACACCCTCAAGGACCTTGTACCCAATGCTCGTTTCTTCACTATCATTGCCTCCGATCCCGATATTGCTCTGCTCATCGACCAGAAGATACATCGTATACCGGCACTTCGCAAGCTACTCATTAACGATGCGACGTTGAAGGCTGAAGTCGTTTCTATGATTAGCTCGAAATCATCCGGAATGTGAGTAGAGAAACTCGTTCATGACGTCTCATGGCTAAAACATTCGCA
>ML210463.1:0-24724 GCA_004369085.1 Coprinopsis marcescibilis | reverse complement strand
TCAACCACGTTAACAGATACGAACGAGAATCCGATCACATTTGCAGTACTGACATGGTCATCTGACTGGCTGTTTTCTAGATACAAGGCTCAAGAACCGAGCCACTGCTATACTCAAGACCAAGACAAGCCTTCAAAAAGGCCTCAAGAGCGTGGCCTTGCTTGTTGAGGCCATCGATGCTTCATGCCTACACGAACGAGCCCTGTCAGCATGCTTCCCAGAAAGGAAGGAACAATGCAATAGACATACTTACCAGACTTGAGCCTTGAGCGTGTACGAGAGCAGGGGCAGGATGGAATGCAAGGGCCTGAATGTACCCTTGCGGAGCTGGCGGTATTTGGCACGGGTCCAGGAACGAAAGGTTGAGAGGGAGGGGAAAGTGCACCTGATAAATAGAACACCATCAGCCAAATATAGTCGGCTGAACAGAACACAAAAGGGTACCTCGCATCTGTTGTGGATGTTGATGACCGAACGACCAGTGCAGCAGATCGATGGGGCGCGCTTGAAATCGCCAAGAGCGGATATGTACTTGATGACGACGATGGGATTGGCTTGTCCTTGGGGAGTAGTCGAGAGCATTGAAGAGGAGACGATTAGCAGCGACCATTTCCTCGACAACGCTCCTTTTACTGATTGATTTGCTCCTGCACTGGCACTTGGCGAATACTGTGGGCGTTGTTGTTGCGGAGGTGGTTGAAGGAGGCAACGGAGAGGGGAATGTTACCAGCGTCGATCCGAGGACCGACTTGAGGTCATCACCACCCACGACCGATATTTAGCGCTATGCGAGTTCGATGGCACTAGGGACAAAGGTGTTCTAGGATGCACTGTTCACGAAGGGCTGGATTGAAGCGACGGCGAAGATGGTGGAGGGAAAGAACGAGGCTTGATGGTGTTTAAATGGTCGCTGGACTGTTCAGTGTTGGCGTTCCAGAAGATGATGACACAGTCGAGCTCGTTGTCCTCCTTGAACTGGCGAATTCGGGAAGGGTGTACTTGTCCTGGGGATGACGGGCCATGTGGACTCTAGAGTGGGGCCTGGCGTTGCAATCGTAGTCGAGGCCATTGTAATACTTGACTGAGACGCCAGAGATATTTCAGCCACTCAAGACGAAAGGTAATGGGCAGAAGATATGCAGAGACCATTATTTGTGCTCCTGTGCTCGCGATACTGCGTCCTCAGTTGCTGAAACGAAACATAGGGGTCGTTCGCTTATCCTGGACATTGATGAAGCCTTCTGAGAATAACAATACCAAACTAAGTGGCGAGCGTCCGAGTCCGAGCTCCAAGTGAGGCTTGCAACCATCTGTGTCAAGCATCTTGCACGCTTTTTACGCGCTTTGGTATCTGTCTGGAACAGTATGTTGTAGATTCTTCGCGTATCGGCGCGAAAAACGCGTTGTTCCAGTCACCAGTCACTTGGCCGACTTGAATGCTTTCCCAGTGGACCGCAACTGATTCGGATGGCTCAGATTTCGAAAGGTAGTTCTCTACGTGTTCAATAAAGCTTGGTGATGAAGATTAACACTTTACCAGCTCGATATATTACTGGCACATCTGTATTGCAGGATGCGAGCCTTGTTCCAACCATGGTCCGCAACCCCTATGATGGCAACCGGGAGACTTCGGTCAGAAACCTGGGATTGGAAGGACCGCTGAGCAGGGAACAAGGACGACATTCGAGCCCTGAGCATGTATTCAATGGCGTGGTACCTAAATTCCATCCCACATAGGGGTTATGGTTGGCAAATGATCAGCCCATGTGCAAATACCGAATCCCCAGGCCCCTCGGCTTGTAAAGTGAAGTGTCTACGATCATTCCAATTGCCCCGCACGCAGTTGTTGCGCTGTAGCCACCCTCACAACAAAGGCGGCATCCAACAGCATCCGTTTCCGCTAGAGCACAAAGCACCGTATAGACTGTGACCTCGGGACTTGGTTGGCTTTGGATTGGCACCCATGCTCACCGCCACAACAGCATCAGCATCATTATTGACGGCTATCTGACCCTCAGCATGGCACGAGTCCGATGCCCTATCTGCAGAGCGAGCGACAAGATGAGAACTCGGACAATTTCCTTCGCTCATATATCGCCTGCCCGGCCTAAACAGCTTCGCCTGCTCAGGTTGAAAGCAGCTGGGTGGGCTTCTATGGGATATTCTTCATGTGTGCGTACTTTCAACGTGTCTCTTGTGCGTCCGAACCACTGGGGCCTACCTCTGCTTGAAGTTGGCAAATGAGTGCTGATATAGGCTAGTGCGAAGCTCTACACGATCCTCGACCTCCAGAAAGGTGCGTTCTTTTGTTATGCTATGTCTGGTACGATTCATCACTCATGGCTCGTGTTGTTGCCACTAGTCTACCCTCATGCACCCGTCATTGGTCGAAGACCTTGATGACGTTTCGACTCGTAGACAAACAAACCCAGCTCTGTAGCAACACCCCTGGCGCCCAGTCTCCAAAATCACGACGATTGGAGGCCACCAAAAGACCCTGTTTTCCCAGTCAACCTCTTGCAAATATTAACGTCAGCAACACATTGGCAACACACACATCATTGCTGTTCTTTAAAAGAGGGATTATTCGTGAGTTGTGCTGAACATAGATTGTGGACAAAATTTCATTGCTAATAGAATGTGTACAGGTCAAACCAACCTTGCTGCGGTGACACTGAACCCCTGAAGTACAACGAGGGCAGCCTCTGCGCTGATTCTGGATCCCTCGACATCAGTATCTGCAACAACCTCTACTGTGCTGCAATGCTCTGTGTCTGCATCGACGACTTGGAACCAACCCGCCCAATGCACGAATTCGTCTGTGTAAAATGCGTGATGGACTCCTCGTTCTGGCCTGTTAGCATCTCGACCCTCGTCGCAGCCGAATTTCAAAGCCATCGCCACACTTCGTTACCCACCGAATCAACAGGTCTCACCACCTGCCTATTTGCCTGGAGATTCCCCAGTTGCGTTTCCACACATGTTTGCGATCTCATACGAGGATTAAATCGACGCTCGCCACGTCTTTGTCGCGAGGATGGCTGTTCGTGTCGTGTTCTGCGACTCCTTTGACCTCCAGGACATCGTCAAAGACTCAAAATCCACGCTAGGCGGAGAAGGGGTGGACTACTGCACGTTCGGAACGGCAGGGGGTCGATGCAGGTCGATGCATACAGGGGGACACGAGTGGGGATGGTGATACGCCAAGAGGGGCCAAAGCAAGGGCTGCCTTCCCAAAGCCACCACGACAGACCTCACTGGGTGTGAAGAACGATTTGTTGACATAGTTATTCTAGGAGCAGAATTCAAAGGCGATGATGCACGGCAAAGCTGTAGAACTGTCAAGCATTTTGGTATAGATCACATGTGGCCCTAATTAATGTTCCGCAACCAGGCGTTGTTGTTTTCTCCCACAGCTTGTCTTCGTCTTCTTACCACATTGATCTCCCCCCCCTTCGCTGCTCCAAAGGCTCATTCAACTGCCAATTGTTGGGAAATGGGGAGTCTGTTTTCAAACGCGGTTTGTGCTTTCATCTTCGACATCGGGGAAGGATTGTGAGACAATGATAGATACTACAGGTGCCAGCCACCCGCAAACCTAGAAAACGTCGAAGGCTCTCCAGAGGGGGGGTGGAGCACAATATTCCTGCCGCTCAGGTGCTACAAGGAGCTCAAGGCGTGCAATTCAATAATAGTCATGTTACGGTCGCCGGGAGGGACGTGGTGAACCACATAATCAATATGGTAAACAACGCAGCGCCCACAGAGATGGACAAGGGTACCCAGATCCTCTTTACCTACTGTATCCCATGCTGATTGACACGAACAGCGCTACTGGACAAAGTCTTGGAATCCTTGGGCAAATTGAACTTTCGGGGCATCGTCAAAGAGAATATAGCGAAGAGGACACCGGAGACAGGACGCTGGGTTATCGATAGCGATTGGTTCAAGGACTGGTTAATGGATCTCTTGGGAGGGATAATCTGGGGAACAGGAATGCGTACGTATTCTTTTTTTCCGACAACTATCAAACCCTTGCTGACCCAAACTTACAGCTGGAGCCGGGAAGACGGTCCTTGCGTAGGTTGGATTTCTTGTCTGTCTGCACAGCCTCTTAACGATGATTGCAGTTGCATCGTGATTGAACACCTCCAGAAGCTTGCTGAAGAATCCGAATCGAAAGACGTCTGCATCCTCTTCGCTTTCTGCCGCTACACGGAGCGACTCATGGTCATAGACATCCTCTTCGCCATCCTTCGCCAGCTCCTCGAACGCCATCCTCAAGTTCTATCATTCGTGATGCCGATGTACGAGCGCCATAAACGAGAGGGCACACGGCCATCGGAGGGTGAGATCGTTGATCTGTTAAGACAGATCGCGACTTCTGGCTTGTTCAAGAAAACCTTCTATATCCTGGATGGTCTCGACGAAGCCGCATCTGATATCCAGGTCGATCTCCTCCGCATACTGTCCTCCCTCCGTGTCCACTTCTTCATTACATCTCGCCCACTGGACTCCCTGAAAGACATTCTCCCTGATGCTTGGTTCTTCACAATTATCGCGTCCGATCCCGATATTGCCCTACTCATCGACCAGAAAGTGGACCGTATCCCGGCACTCCGCAAGCTACTCATTGACAACGCGACGTTGAAAGCTGACGTCGTCTCGATTATTAATTCGAAATCTTCCGGGATGTGAGTTGAGAAACCTGCTCACCGCCTTTCGAGGTACTAACGATTGCATAGGTTCTTACTCGCCTCACTTCATCTGGATATGCTCAAGGGTTGCACCAACGAAAGACAAGTACGAAAAGCGCTGGAAGGGCTTCCTCTCGGGACGGAGGGGATGTATGATGCGACGATGGAGCGCATCAAGGCGTTGCCGGAACACGAGGCCGACCTTGCGAAACGGGTGCTCATCTGGGTCACCTATGTGCAAAAGCCACTGACCTCTGAAGAGTTGGTGCTCGCGGTGTCCCTGTGCCCAGAGACGTTCCAGTTCGACGACAAAATGGAACCGACTGGTATCGAGTCTATCCTATCGCTGTGCTGCGGTCTGCTTCAACTTGAGGCAAGCACCAATGCACCGATAAAACTGGCCCGCTTTGTCCGTAAGTCATATATTTTGGTAGCTTAGGAGTGGGCACTGACCGGTTCGAAGACTACAGCATAGCCGAATACATGGTCCAGAAACTCCAGGTGCATTACCCAGACGATCCACATGCCTTGATTGCCTCCACCTGTATAGCATTCCTTCGACACTATGGATTCCACGATGTGTCGTCCCAAGGCTCTTTCGACGAATCCGAAATCTGTAAACGCCTCCAATCTTTCTCCCAGACGCGAACTTTAATGGCGAACTACCCCTATCAATATTGGGGCTTCCACGCGACGAACGCCAAGTTGATGCCTGCTTCAGCTTTGGAGTTCCTCGGTAACTGCAAAAAATATCCAATTTTCGGGAACGACATACAGCCGCCTTTTATGCCTCGATTACCTTGGAATTGTACACCATATTCACTGGAAACCCTTGAATCTATTCATGTTGCCGCACTATACGGGATTCGCGAATATTTCGACCGGTTGAAGGCAGAAGAATGGACCAGCGCAGCAAAGCTTCAGGATCACAACATCTTCAACAGCAGGGGCTCACAAGGATCCACTCCTCTGATCCTAGCGAGCATGGCGGGTTGGGAGGATATCGTTGGATTTCTGATGGGTGTGGAGGGAGTGGACGTCAATTTGGCAGACAGGCACAGACAGACGGCCTTGTTTGCTGCTGTCGCTCATCGCAGAGCTGGCCTTGTGAAGGCCATGCTTCTTAGAGGCGGCTTTGACGTGAATATAGTATCCAGGGTGCGGTCTCCCGGACGTGATACCCCTTTGACTTTGGCGTCTAAGACTGGGCAACGCGACGTCGTCCGACTATTGCTGGAAGTGGAAGGGATTAATGTCAATGGTGTAGGATTGGGAGTGACTAGAGCCGTTGTGGTGGCAACACAGCAAGGTCACGGCGACATCCTCAAGATGCTGCTCAAGACCAATGGTATTGATGTCAGTCGCACACTTACCAAAGCATTGATCCATGGTCACAACAATATCATTGAAATCTTGCTCGAGTTCCCAGGAGTCAGCTTGGACGAGAAGGGATCTTTCAACTCGTTGATGCGTGCAGCAAGGACCGGCAAATCAGAAGTTGTCGCGACTGTTCTCAAGCATGGAACATTCGACATCAACGCTAGGGATGATAGTGGGAACTCGGCCCTTGCCCACTCCCTTCATCGTGACACCTTCCTCTTTGGAGCAGCTGAGCTCCTATTGCGAATACCCGAAATCGATGTCAACTCAGCCGACGAGGATGGGACTACGATCTTGATGCTTGCATCGCGTCGCCGGAAGTATGGCTCGGTCGTGGAGACTATACTCAAACTTTCCAGCACTTTGGACATCAACGCCAAAGACAAGCAGGGACTGACAGCACTGGCACATGCAGCGGAAAGGGGGTCAAAAGACGCTGTGGAGGTTCTGCTAGGGGTTGAAGGGGTTGACTACAATTGTGTGGATGCCAAAGATCGAACACCTCTGATGATGGCGGCGAATGGAGGAAGTGTTGATGTTGTAGCTCTGCTGCTTAAGCTCGAAGGGATCAAGGTCAAATCCAGGGACAATGAAGGAAAAACAGCCTTGGCGCATGCGATCTCAAGCGGTCACATCAAGACCTGCGAAGCCCTGCTAAAGGTCGACTCTATACGTGCTAATTATAGGACCCTCGAAGGCTTGAATTATTTGATGCTGGCCGCCAAGTCCCATAATGCGGAACTCATCCGCTCTGTGCTCCAGCTAGCACAATTCAACATCAACGCTCGGGATATATACGGTCGCACAGCTCTAGCATACGCCGTGAAATCCGGGACATATGATGCAGTGGAAGCGCTCCTCGAGGTGGAAGGTGTCAATGTCCATTGTGTTGATGAAAATGGGAGGACACTCTTGATGGATGCAGCATCATCATATAAAGGGCCGAAGATGCTCAACAAGTTCCTTGGGCTTGGACTGGGGGCCAACTCTGTGCTCCAGCTATCACAATTCGACATCAACACTCGGGATATATACGGTCGCACAGCTCTAGCATACGCCGTCAAATCCGGGACATATGATGCAGTGGAAGCGCTCCTCGGGGTGGAAGGTGTCAATGTTCATTGTGTTGATGAAGATGGGAGGACACTCTTGATGGATGCAGCATCATCATATAAAGGGCTGAAGATGATCAACAAGTTCCTTGGGCTTGGATTGGGGGCCAATATCAACGCGACGGCCACTAATTGGTGGACAGCACTCTTCTTTGCTGTGTACGCGAAGCAGCCGGAGAATGTTTCAGCGCTTCTGAAAGTCGAGGGGATCGACCTTTCGGTTCGGGATGTCAAATGCAGGACAGTGCTTATGGTTTCGAAAGAGCGAGGATCCAAGGCATGCACAAAGCTGTTGCGGAAAGCAGGTGCTAGTTAGGTCCCAAGTCCTAACGAAGTTTCTCTACAATACCTCCATATTAGCACCCTACAGATCACCACAACCCTAGTTTTAGCATAACAACAAGAATCATCATCATCATTTTTATGGTATATATGCAACAGGTCTGAGTTAAGAGCAGCCAAAGCAGTAAAATGGCAGTATATCATAAATGGTCGAGCTGGAGAGACACGACGGGCAACCCCAAGACCTGGTGCTCTGAGGTGGACCTGGCATTGGTGCGCTGGGTGTGACCATCAGATCTCAGCACTGCAACTCCCTGCTCATTCGACCATGAACAGCTTAGTTCATGTCGAAGAAAGCTACAGTCTATGTCTGGAGTGAAAGATGTGAATAGAACGGTAGGTTGCTTGGTTGGCCGGCTGGATACCTCGCTCGGACTAGCGACAATGCCTTGTAAGTTGTGACCCATGACCATTGACCAAATCTCAGACGTTCTCGATTTAGATGTTCTGTGACCATGAGCAACACAACTGCGATGGGACAAGGTCACTAGTCGGCTGGGGAAGCAAGTCTAAGGCGATGGATTGGTTGAGCACCCGTAGGAACAACGGAATAGAATACTTACCAGACTCGACGAGCGGAGCCTTGAGCATGTAAGAGAGCAGAATCACCTACTCGTCGAGTTTGCGGTACTCAGTGACGGAATTTAAGTCGAGGATGAGCAGAGTAGCAAGGAGAAAGTCCTATAATAAGGCGCAATGAGCCAATTGAAAGTGTACAGTGTAGCAAGACAAAAATCGTACCTCGAATTGTTGATTATGTTGGTGACCGAATGACCGCAGCAGAAGATCAATGGTATACTTGGAATCGCCAAATGCGGCACCTATTTGACGACGATGTGGTTGGCTTGTCCTTGTCGTTGAGCTCAAGATCCTTGAAGAGGAGACGGTTAGCAGCGGCTGCGTCGTTGAGGACACTCCTCTTGCCAATCGCCTGGCTCCTGAAAGTGGGCTGGCAAGCTGTGGCGGCGGTGCTGCCAAGATTGCTGTCGGATTAATGGGAAAGGGCTCGGTTCCATACCAGTCAGCGTCGACGAGGTGACCGACTTGAGGACATAACCTCTGATGGACGACCTTTAGCACGCAACGAGCTCGAATGGCACCAGCGATAGGGTGTTCTGGGGGGGCTGTGCATGAAGAGCTCGCCCTAGAGGATGGCGAAGGCGAAGCTAGTGGAGGGATTACTTCGGCTGGCAGGCCAGTGGCAGCGAGGAAGCCGGGATGTACCCGAGTAGGGAGACAACTGGCGTTGGAGATACTTTCGAGGCCATTGGAGTACCACAGAGCGTCCAGAGAAGTCCCAGCTACCCATGACTAGCTCGTTGGGTACAAGCTCAGGAGAAGCAGAAGCAGGGACCCAGATGTCGCGGCGCCTCCCAAGAATAACAACACCATGCAAAGAAAAGTCTCTTACTACTTACTCTTACTACTTCACGCCTTTTCGCGCTATCGTATTCTCCATGGACCATAATGCATCATCATTTGAACGCTCCTCACATCGACCCGAGAGCCGCCTCGTCGTCTCAATTTACTACTTGCGCAAGGCTTTCTGGAGGCTGGACGGTCTCGTTCGATTGAGACACATTCGAAAGGTATGTCCTTGCGTGTTCAAATCAATATTAGCATTCTGCCAGCTCGAAAGGACATTGACAGCTACTGTAGATGCAGTGCACAATGCACATTGGCTGACTCTTGGTTCACTCGAATCTACTTGGCACTACACCGTTGATGTGCTGATGCCCGTCTATGACACGTTCTGCCACCCCTTCGGCCTCAAGGACACCGTCGGATATTCAAAATCCACACTAGGTGGAGACGGGCTGGACAGCCGCACGTTCGAGACAGCAGGGGTCGATGCATACAGGCAGATACGGGATACGAGCGGGATTGCGATACACCTTGGCTCCTCGGCCATGGGTTTGGAGCCAGCTTCAACGCAAAAAACATAGGGAAGACAGCTCTGGCACTGGTACCGTACGCATCGAACGATTAACGGAGATTATGAGGAACCTGCTGGGGGTTGAAGGGACTGCCTATAACTGTGTGGATGCCAATGGTCACATACCTCTGATGATGGCAGCAGGGAGGAGCCGATACGACGCTGTAGCCGAGCTGCTTGAGCTGGAAGGGATGAAGGTCGATTCCAGGGACAATGAAAGGATGACGGCCTTGGCGCACGCGATCTCAAACGATCACCTCGAAACCCTTCGAAACCCTACTCAAGGTCGACTCCGTCTCTGCCGAGTATACGACCTCCGAGGGCTTGGAGCTTGACTTATTTGATGCTGGCTGCCTATCCGCTCAGTCCTCCAGCTAGCGCCAGTCGACCTCAACGTTCGGGATGTACACGCTCGCACAGCTCTATCACATGCCGTCCAATCTTGGTCGTCTGATGCGGTGGAAGCTCTTTTCGAGTTGGAAGCCGTCGATTTCCAATGTGTTGATGAGCAGGGGAGGACACTCTTGATGGGTGCAGTGACACGCTGGTCGGAAAATATGGTATTTCGGCTCCTTGGGCTTGGATTGAGGGCCAACATCAACACAACAGACCCAAAGGGAGGGACAGCACTCTTCCATGCTGCGAAATGCTCCTGGGGCAGGGGTCCGGATATGGTGTCAGTGCTTCTGAAAGTCGAGGGGATTGACCTTTCGGTCCGGGATGTCGAGGGCAGGACACCCTCATGGTGGCAATAAAGAGAGGACACAAAAGGGCTGCAGGCTGTTGCGGAAAGCTGGTGGTTAGGTCTCCTGAGTTCTATGAAGATTCTGTATATTTCTTGTATATTAGCACCAATCGATTACATATAAATCTACCTGATGGCTTGTCGTTTCTACAATTCGGGAAACCCAACCAGCCACAAAACGGGTGGTGTAGTATGCAGAGTCAGACCCTGTGTGCAGGTCTCGAGTCTGGTGGTCTGAGATGGTCCAGTTGTGGGTCTACACTGTAGCCTGTTTAGCCGTCAAGGTAAGGATGCTCGTATTGCAGCTCTCCGTTCAAATCATGAACCCAAAAACTTACCTAGTGTCGAAGAAAGCGATGGGTGGTGCAAACGCCCTATGCCGCGATGAAAGGCAGTAATAGTATGGTGCGGTACTTGCTCCTTGTTGATCTCTCTCACCATCTCTAATCGTGTATACCTCCGTATTTCTCTTAGCCTGTATCGTGTATCGATACAGTACCCATGGCCTTACGATCCAAAGTTTAGCCAGAACGAGACATATCATTCAAATGGCATATGACATAACAGCTCGGACAACAAACGCAGGTAACTAGTCAAAGGTAATCGAAACGTCAGTATAGAGATCGGCAAACGAAAAGAGAAGCAGACGCTAACCAAGTCAGGGGGGTTCGGAACCCGACACCAGCCCCTCCATCACTCGATCCTACAAAAGGAGAATCCGAGCACATTGGCGGTGTTGTCATTCGACTAGGGGCGAGTCGACCGGTGGCCGTTTGCCAGAGTCGAGCACTCAGGAGCGAGTCACTGCTACGGCCTATCCTCAAGGCCAAGACTCGGACAAGCCTTCAGAGGGCCTAACGTACGTTGCGCTGCCTGTTGAGGCTATCGATAACCTCGGTTGCTACAACGAACGAGCCTCATCAGCATGCATCTCAAAAGGGAAGGAAGAACGGAATAGACGTACCATGCCTTGAGGAGAGGACCTTGAGCATGTATGATAGCAGGGGCAGGACGGAGTGCAAGGGCCACCATGCGGCGTTGGACACGGATCCAAGAACGAAAGGTCGAAAATCGAGAGGGAGGGAGGGAGGAGTCTTATAAATGGAACGTCATCAGCCAAATTTAGTCGACTGAACAGAATGACAAAAAAGAGTACCTTGCATTCGTTAAAGATCTTTATGACCGGGAGACCACTGCAGAAGATCTACGGCGGGCGTTTGATGTCGGTGACGTTCCAGTACCCTTCTTGTTGAGCTCGGGGGCCTTCGAGAGGAGACGATTGGCGGCGACAACGTTGTGGACGACGCTGCTCTTGCTGACCTCCTTGCTCCTAATCAGTTACGACTATGGTTGCTGCCGAGATGGTTATGGGAGGAGATGGAAAGTAGCCTGATCGCAGCGTCGACGTCATCACCATCCACAAACGGCCTTTCGCACTCGACGAGCTCAAGGGAGCCAGAGATAAAGGTGTCCTGGGGCGCATCGTTCACGGAGGGCTCGTCCTCGAGGACGGCGGTGACGGCTGGCAGTGGAGGGCGACCTCTTGGCTGTTGGCCGGATCGTCGACAACGGTGATGATGTTCCCAATGTTTGACGGTCTAGAAGACAAAGGACGCCGTACATAGTCGAGCTTAGCTTCCGCGTCGGCACGGATGTTCTTGAGATTAGGTTGCTTGTTTCCGCCGGCGATGACGTTGTCAGGATTGGGCTTCTGGGTGGCAGCGATAAAGTCGGGCTGTTAGAAGTGCCACATCGGGAGAAATCTGGCGTTGGAGGTCGTAGTCGAGCCCATTGCTGACTGAGAAACCTGAGAAGTTCGAGCTGCTCTCTGAAATGGTCATCGCCATCTTCCTAGCTTGTGGTCTTGACTCTTGAGCCCTTTCTTGGTGCTCCGGTGCTAATAAGAGAGATATAAGTTATCACAATACTAAAAAAGATACGCAATTGCTGATATGGCCATTCCCAACAGATAGGCATCGTTCGATGATCTTGAACATTGTAGACAGCGACTCAATGGCGGTTGGGCGCTTAGGGACCGACGACACGAGACTCGAGAGTGCCAAGAGTGTGATGGCGGCAGCTTCTGGGAATAACAACAGCAGGCAAGATGGCGGTTCGCCGAGGAATCCGAGTTCGTCTTCGCCGTGCAGACTGCCGCTCACTACTCTGGACGCTTTTTACTCCTTTTTAAAGCCTTGTAGCGCCATCGTATGCTCCACGGACCATTGTACTATGATCAGGACGCGAGATGCACGTTACTCGGCCAGCATTTTCGATCCTGTGTACGGATGGGACAAGATGGAGACGACGGAGGCAATTTCAAGTGGCAGTATGTACCTGCACGTTCAATTGAGCTTCTTGTCTAAACTTGATACTTGATACTATACAGTGTAGATCTGACGGCCACAGCCAGCAGGGACTGCTCGAACTATCTCTCACTCTGTCTGAACACAACACCCTGCCATGCCTCAAACGTCGGCGCAAAGATCTCAGTCGGAAGACTCCTATCGAAGGAGCTCTGCACAGACAATACGCAACTTCTGAGAGGGCAGTTAACCTAGGGCAGATGCACCCCATTGTGCTTGAAGATTCTCGTCAAGTAAGCGATCATAGGCCGAGGTGCTAGAGCCTAGCAATGTGCTGCTTTCCATAGCCTGCAAATCCACCTCAATGTTCACCTCACAGGACCTGCTAGGCTGCAGCCACGGTATCACGACAGTATTCAGCAACCCGTGTTTCCTGAGACCGCACAGCACCACACATGCGACCTCGGGACATGGGCTAGATTTGGACTGAGTGAGATGTGAATAGGGAAGGCAAGTCTTTTGCTTTCGGGCCACCCGTATTCAATATTCAGTACTCAACGCTCAACCACAACAGCACCGGAAACACTGCTAATGTGTGACGAACGCCGCTCTCCGCCTGCATCCGTCGACGCCGTGTCAGGTTGCTCATGGAACACCCTTGTTCTCGTGACGTCCACGATACCTGCACGCACAATGGCCCTCTCACAACTCTTGCATAGGTTGCCCTTGCTACCAAGGCCTCTTTGCCGGGATACGCCAAACGGACTCTTACATTGGGCAAGTAGTCTCGATACCCTTCCCTTGGCTTCACCTCTGACAGTCCAACAGTGTCCCTCTCCTCGAGTACCCAATCGAGCACGTTCGTGACCAACCGATGACGCAGAGAAGATAAACGATATATAACGACTGCGCATCGCTCCCGAGGAACCCCATACCTCGGCATCCCTGACACGTACAGCCTAGACTCGCCAACGTAGGCTCTGTGCCATTCCCTTCTATTCTTTTTGCGTGCGTACTTCTCATATGCTCCATACGTATCTAGGGTTACTGACTGCTCGCTTCCTCCAAATCCAGAACGCATATATGGACAAAACGAACGTGTTTCTGCCGTAGGATTTACAGAACCACTCGACACTTGTCGCTCTCATACGGATATTACACGATTTTTACTGCTTCTTTGCGCCTTGTCGCGCTATCGTATCTGCCAGCGCTATGAATTCCTCGCGTTTCGACGCGACAAGTGCGCCGTTCGTAGAGACGCTTTCGAAAGGTACGTCCCTGCGTGTTCAATAAAGCTTGAGCCGAAGATCAACACACTACTAACTCTAGGTTACTGGAACATGTAGCGCAGGGCGCGAGTCTTTGTTCCAACCATGAATGTCCCCAACCTTTGTCTGAAATGGCAGGCCAAGATTTCCAGTTAGACGTCCCAGATTGAAAGGAGCTCTGGGCGGGCAACAGGGACATAACCCGAGCCATGAGAATGTGTTCAATGGCGTGAAAGGCTATGGGGTTTATCGTCCCAAAAGGATGATGAAGTGTCCAAGGTTATTGGGATTGCCCCGTACGCGATTGTTGCGCTGTAGCCACTGTTACAACAGGGCGGCATCCAACAGCGTCTGTTTCCGCGGGAGCACAAAGCACCGTACAGACTGTGACATCGAGATGGGGCTTGCTTGGCGTTGGATAGCACCCATGCTCTTTGACCCTCAGCAAGGCTTTCCCTGCCTGTCTCGAACGACGCCATGCCAGCAGAACAATCGACGGCCCGACAAACTCGGACGATTCCCTTTGCTCACATCTCGCTAGTCGCCCAAAAGCGGCTGGGCGCGAGTCGGTGGAATATTCTTCCTGCGTGCGTCCTTTCTATGCGTCTCTGGTGCGTCTGGGGTTATTGACCTTTCGCTTTCTCCCAATTTAGGGTGAATCTATGGACAAAGAACCCGGGTTTTCATAGCAGAAGCTCATGATTCGATAGTCTCGGTCAAGCGTTCTTGATGTGCATCTATCAGGATGGCGAGCACAACTGAAGTGTGATCGTGACAGACGGTTGCTAGTTGGCTGGTGACGGGCCGGTGCACAGCTGCGGTGTGGTAGTGGTAGTGGTAGTAATGGCCAATGCATACCTGCGACAGATGTGCAATTCCAAGGCTTAAGAGATACAGTGCCAGTTGAGCTAGTGAAGGGAGTCGGTCGCCAATGCCAATGCCACGGTAGTACGCCCTGTAGTCTACTCTGACAGTCATACAGTCTGCGTTAAGGTGCGCTCTCGCCTTGAACAAGGTAATTGAGGTATGAGGATTGAGAAATTATTCAGTCCCACACCCATACTTTACTCACTTGCAATCCTAATGTCTCCCCCATTTCAATCTTACTAGGACATGTAGACCTCGAAACCAATTAGTATACTGTATCTATACAGCACCTATGAGCCAGTTTGTTGCACCAAAAGACATGGCATGCAAATAGGCAAACGGCATAACAACCACAGGTAAAAAGGAGCAAACGACACTGACAACCGTCCGGGGAGTCCAGAAACCAAGCGACCCAACACCCTTCCCTTCATCACTCGAGCTTACAACCACAGTCATGGACAGAACAAGGATCCGAGCACATTGGCGGTGCTGACCGAGGGGCGAGTGGACAGGTAGTTGGCTGGTCGTTTTCCAAAGACAAGCATTAAGCAGCAAATCATTGCTACCCAAAGCCAAGTCAGACACTCGATAAAGCCTCAAAATCGTGGTACTGCCTGTTGAGGCTATCGATGACCTTGGTGCCTATACAAACGAGTCCGATCAGCATGCCTCCCGAAAAGGAAGGAACAATGGAGGAGATTGTACATACCAGCATGTGAGACTGCAGAGACAAGAGTGAGCGCAAGGGCTTGAACTCGGCCTCATCGACACGGATTGAAACGTCCCGCATAAGGGGAGTGGCAAGGGGGAAGCGGGCCTATAATAGGGCGTGGTCAGCGGACTGAACGTACCGTACTAGCGAGGCAAGAAATGGCACTTCGCAATCGTCGATGATGTCGAGGCCCTTGGAATGGCCAACGGTGTTCACCTACGTGATGACGACGATGCGGTTGACTGAGGGGGGTACCAGCATCGTTGAGCTCAAGAGCCATGCAGAGGAGACGTTGGCAGCGACTGTGTTGTTGAGGACACTCCATTTGCTTGCTCCTGGTGATGCCAAGATGGATGGAGAGAGGATCAGGCTTTTCGCGCTCGAAGAGCTCTTTGGCACCAGTGGCAAAGGTATTCTGGCCACCGTTCGCGAAGAGCTCGCCCTCCACAAAGCGGTGATGGCGAATGCAGTGGAGGGATAGATGACCCAGAGATGATGTATGTCAACTTCGGGAGGTCTGCGCGGAGTGATCGAGGTGTGGTTGCTCGTTCTCTCCGGGGATGAGATTGTCAGTGCGGTTGGCGGCGATTTGGAAGTCGAGATTTGGCAAGCAGGGCCTGCACGAAGCGACCTGGTGTTGGATGTCGTAGTCTATGGCCATCGCGGCCTTGTCAATTGGCATGCATGAGAAGTCCCACACCCATGCCGAAGTCAATGTGCAGAAGCTCAGAGACGGCAGCATGGATATCTTCCTCTCGGAGTCTAGTTCTGTCCCGGTGCCTGTGGAGAATAACAAAGCCAAATTCCGATCACCTGTTTGAAGTTGCCTGTTACATTGCTCTTGAACGCCGTTCAATCAGTATTCTATACGTCTTACTGTGGTTCTATAGGCTGGAGGGACCGGCATACCACGACCTTGGCACGTATCTTCGCAAGAAGCGCGTTGTTCCACTCACTAGGGCGTGATTCGCCTGGATTCGGTGGGACTTGCCATTGCGCCATCGAACAGCACGGTGCTCTCCGTCTGCATCTCACACACTATGCCAGTTAGTGTCGGACTGGTACGTCTTCTAACCGTGATCTTGTGAGCTTCTACCGTTTGTGAATGCCCAACGGTTTTCTCATGTAGATCCATTGTAGGTTGCCTGGGACATCTACGCTGGGCAGATTCTCAAGACGGGACGTCCTTCCTCCTGGGTGCGTACTTTCGTGTGCTGTTTGCACTTTCCGGTTACTGACTGCTTGATTTCGCCCAGTCTGCAATGCTTGGATGGTCAACCCCGCGATTCCAATGGAAGACGTCCTTCAAGCTCGCAAAAGGTGCCGCCGGTGAGTGTTTGTGGTATGCCTTGACAAATATGATTCATTGCTCATGGGATTCTTGCTGTATAAGCACACTAGACTACTATGAACGCCTGCCGTTGTCGATGGCCTTGATTGCTATTCTCTGACGTGAATCATCCAAACGACCGTCCCAGTCGCCAATTTGGTACAATATGCCACAATGCCCCTGAATCGCTGTCCGGAAGCTGGCTGAAGCTAGATGGGTTGGTCCGATCGCCTATACCATATTCCACGGCTGAATCTTCCCAATGGCGCAGCGCACTACCCTTCGATCCGTCTATCTTGACCACCAGGTCAGAACAAGGATGATTGGCATTAGATAGCGCAATCGCAGGGCTGGTGAGAAACCTTCGGCCCAGAACATTTGCGGCGGTCAATGCAGACGAAACCGGTTGCCTTGGACTATTGACTCCTAGGTGCGTGCACCCCGTTCGTTCTTTATGTATGCTGAAACTGACTGGTTGATGCCTTTTCTCATAGTTTCAGGAGAGATGTATAATCAAAAAGAAAGTAGCTCGGTGGAAAAGTCAAAGTGTCGTTCAAAATCTGCATGTAGCACTGCCCTGCTCGTCCGCAATGTTAATTTCGGTTTTGCCACACTCGTCCCACTTGACGAGGCTGTAAATCTGCACAGCGAGCTGCTTTTGGGTAGCGATCACATGAGGTGACATCAATGTTCGACTGGTGCTGTGTTCTCTCTCACAGCTTGCCTTATCACCTCATCGATCTCTATCTCCTTCGCTGCTCTACAAGCTATATCGACTGCAAATTCTTCACTACATCGATCTCTCTCCATTTGACTGCTTTACGGGCTCTTTCGACTTGCAAATCATTGGGAAATGGGGAAGAAATTCTCGAAACCAGTTTGTTCATCCATCTTTACGTTGGCAAGCGTGATACAATGATTGATGCTGCAGGCTCGGGTCGCCGTCCGGCGTGGGACCCCGGGAAAGCACTCCAGTGGGGGAGGGGAAGAAATTACTGTCAGCCTTACAGACCTCGGCACACCGGCGAGTGCAGAGAACGCGGACGCTGGCAATGGTACCCAAGGCGTCATACGTCGTGTTCCCTCTGGGGGACGAGAGGACAATGGGCCTGAGCGGGTGCCTGCTGTTCAGGTCCTACAAGAAGCTCAAGGAGTCCACATCATTGACAGCCCTATTGTGGCCGCGGGAAGGGACATCAAGGTCAAAAATGTGGTGAACAATGTGGTGAACCATATGGTTATCAACCCACCACAAAGCGCACCGGCCAAGGCTGTGGGCGATGGTACCGAATTTCTCTTTGCCTAACATCTCTCATGCTGACTGACACGAACAGCGCTATTGGACAAAGTCTTGGAATCCAAAATCTTGGAATCCTTGGGCAAATTAAATTTTCGCAACATCGTAAACGAGAATCTGGAGAAGAGGACACCGGGGACAGGATATGGGGTTATTGGTAGTAATTGGTTCAAGGAGTGGTTGTTGAGTGTCATAGGGGGGATTATTTGGGCAACAGGGATGCGTAAGTACTCACATTGCCAACGCTCTCAAGCCATCACTGACCCAAACATGCAGCTGGAGCGGGGAAGACGGTCACTTCGTAGGTCGAGTTGCATGTCTGTCTGCACAGCCGCTTATCGATGATTGCAGCTGTATCGTGATTGAACACCTACAGAAGTTTGTTGAGGAATCTGAGCCCAACGATGTCTGCCTCCTCTTCGCTTTTTGCCGCTACACGGAGAAACTGAGGGTCATCGACATCCTCCGGGCCATCCTCCGCCAACTCCTCGAACGACATCCTCAAGTCCTGCCATACCTGAAGCCAATGTACGAGCGCCATGAACGAGAGGGCACACAGGCATCTGAGGGCGAGATCGTTGATCTGTTAAGACAGATCGCGACTTCTGGCTTGTTCAAGAAAACATTCTACATCCTGGATGGTCTCGACGAAGCCGCATCTGATATCCAGGTCGATCTCCTCCGCATACTGTCCTCCCTCCGTGTCCACTTCTTCATTACATCTCGCCCACTGGACTCCCTGAAAGATATTCTCCCCGATGCTCGGTTCCTCACTATCATTGCGTCCGATCCCGACATTGCCCTGCTCATCGACCAGAAGGTCGATCGCATGCTGGCACTTCGCAACCTGCTCGCAAAGAACGCAACGTTGAAGGCTGAGGTCGTCTCGATTGTCAGCTCGAAATCTTCCGGGATGTGAGTTGCCAAACCTGTCCGTTGATGACTCGAGTTGCTAACCTTTTGCATAGGTTCCTCCTGGCTTCGCTTCATCTCGATATGCTCAAGGGGTGCACAAACGAAAGACAAGTACGAAAGGCGCTGGAAGGGCTTCCACGAGGGATGGACGGGATGTACGATGCGACGATGGAACGCATCAGGGCGTTGCCGGAACACGAAGCGGACCTTGCGAAACGGGTACTCATCTGGGTCACCTATGCGCAAAAGCCACTGACCCCCGAAGAGTTGGTGCTCGCAGTGTCCGTGTGCCCAGAGACGTACCGGTATGACCACACCCTGGAACCAACTGGTATCGAGTCTATCCTATCGCTGTGCTGCGGTCTACTCCAGCTTGAGGCAGACACAGATAGATGGGGTCAACCGATAAAACTGGCCCGCTTTGTTCGTAAGTCATATATCGTGGCAGCTTAGGAGTGGGTACTGACCGGTTCGAAGACTACAGCGTAGCCGAATACATGGTCGAGAAACTCAAGGTGCATTACCCAGACGATCCACATGCCTTGATTGCTTCCACCTGTATAGCATTCCTTCGACACTATGGATTCCACGATATGTCATCCCAAGGCTCTTTCGACGAATCCGAAATCTGCGAACGCCTCAATTCTCTCACCACGCGAACTTTAATGGCTAATTACCCATATCAATATTGGGGCTTCCACGCGACAAACGCCAAGTTGATACCCGCTTCAGCTTTGGAGTTCCTCGATAACTGCAAACGATATTCACTTGATCGATACAGCATATCCCCACCTTTTCAGCTTCAACTCTCTTGGGATTGTACACCAGAATTGCTGGAAACACTTGAATCCATTCATGTTGCCGCACTGTACGGGATTCGCGAATATTTCGACCGGTTGAAGTCAGAAGGATGGACCAGCACAGCGAAGCTTCAGGATCACAACATCTTCAACAGCAGGGGCTCACAAGGATCCACTCCTCTGATTCTAGCGAGCATGGCGGGTTGGGAGGATGTTGTTGCATTTCTGATGGGTGTGGAGGGAGTGGACGTCAATTTGGCAGACAGGCACGGACAGACAGCCATGTCTGCTGCTGTGGCTCATCACAGAGCTGGCCTTGTGAAGGCCATGCTTCTGAGAGGCGGCTTTGACGTGAATTATGGAGCAGCCACAGAGTTGTATGGATGCGACCATACCCCTTTGACTTTGGCGTCTATGACTGGGCAACGCGACGTCGTGCAACTGTTGCTGGAAGCGGAAGGGATTGATGTCAATGGTGCAGGATCGGATGGGGTTACAGCCGTTATGGTGGCAGCACAGCAAGGTCACGACGACATCCTCAGGATGCTGCTCAAGACCAATGGTATTGATGTCAGTGGCGCGCTTGACAAAGCATTGAACCATGGTCAAAGCAACATCATTGAAATCTTGCTCGAGATCCCAGAAGTCAGCTTGGACGAGAAGGGATCTTTCGACTCGTTGATGCGTGCAGCAAGGTCCGGCGAATCAAAAGCCGTTGCAACTGTTCTCAAGCATGGAACATTCGACATTAACGCTAGGGATGATAGTGGGAACTCGGCCCTTGCCCACTCCCTTCGCAATGGCATCTACTCCTCTGGAGCAGCTGAGCTCCTATTGCGAATACCCGGAATCGATGTCAACTCAGCCGACGAGGATGGGACTACGATCTTGATGCTTGCGTCGCGTCATCGAGAGGGTGCCTCGATCGTGGAGACTATACTCGAACTTTCCAGCACTTTGGACATCAACGCCAAAAACAAGCAGGGACTGACAGCACTGGCGCACGCTGCGCGTTCTGGGTCAAAAGACATTGTGAAGATTCTGCTAGGGGTTGAAGGGGTTGACGACAATTGTGTGGATGCCAAAGATCGAACACTTCTGATGATGGCGGCGAAGGGAGGAAGCGCTGATGTTGTAGCTCTGCTGCTTAAGCTCGAAGGGATCAAGGTCGAATCCAGGGACGATGAAGGGAGAACAGCCTTGGCGCATGCGATCTCAAGCGGTGACCACAAGACCTGCGAAGCCCTGCTAAAGGTCGACTCTATCTCCGCCAAATATGCGACCTCCGAGGGCTTGAATTACTTGATGCTGGCTGCCGACCCCCGTAATGATAAACTCATCCGCTCAGTGCCCCAGCTAGCGCAATTCGACGTCAACGCTCGGGATATACACGGTCGCACAGCTCTCGTACACGCCGTCAAATCCTATTCATATTCATCTTCACATGATGTAGTGGAAACGCTCCTCGAGGTGGAAGGTGTCGATGTCCATTGTGTTGATGAAGACGGGAAAACACTCTTGATGTATGCCGCAGCAGTACGATTTCAAGGGCCGAAGATGATAAACAGGTTCCTTGGGCTTGGATTGGGGGCCAATATCAACGCGGCGGACATTGATGGCTGGACAGCACTCTTCTTTGCTGTGTACGCGGAGGAGCCGGAGAATGTTTCAGCGCTTCTGAAAATCGAGGGGATCGACCTTTCGGTTCGGGATGTCAAAGGCAGGACACTGCTTATGTTTTCGAAAGAGGAAGGGTCCAAGGCATGCACAGAACTGTTGCGGAAAGCAGGTGCCAGTTAGGTCTCCCAAGTCCTAATGAGGTTTCTCTATATTACCTCCATATTAGCACCCTACGGATCACCACAACCCAAGTTTTAGCACATTAACAATGTCATTTTTATGGTATATATATATAACATCTGAGGTGAGAGTAGCCAAAGCAGTAAAAATGGCGGTGAATCATATATGATTGAGCTGGAGAAACACGACGGGCAACCCCAAGACCTGGTGCTCTGAGGTGGACCTGAAATTGGTGCGCTGGATGTGACCATTAGATCTCGGCACTGCAACTCCCTGCTCATTCAATTATGAATAGCTTAGTTCGTGTCGAAGAAAGCTACACTCTATGTCTGGAGTGAAAGATGTGAATAGAACAGTAGGTTGCCTGGTTGGCCGGCTGGATACCCCGCCCGGACTAGCGACAATGCCTTGTAAGTTGTTGACCCCTCACCATTGACCAAATCTCAGATGTTCTCAATTTAGATGTTCTGTGACCATGAGCAGCACAACTGCGATGGGACAAGGTCACTAGTTGGCTGGGGAACCAAGTCTAAGGCAATGTATTGGTTGAGTACCCGTAGGAACAACGGAATAGAATACTTACCAGACTTGACGGGCGGAGCCTCGTCGAGCTTGCGGTACTCAATGACGCAATTGAAGTCCAGGATGGGCGGGGTAGCGAGGAGGAAGTCCTATAATAAGGCGTGATGAGCCAATTGTAAGTGAGTGTACAGTGTAGCAAGACAAAAAATCGTACCTCGAATCGTTGATGATGTTGGTGACCGAACGACCGCAGCAGACGATCGAAGGTGCACTTGAAATCACCAACCGCGGCACCTATTTGACGACGGTGTGGATGGCTTGTCCTTATCGTTGAGTTCAAGACCCTTGAAGAGGAGACGGTTCGCAGCGACTGCATCGTTGAGGACACTCCTCTTGCCGAATGTTTTGCTCCTGAAAGTGGGCTGGCAAGCTGTGGCGGGGGTGCTGCCAAGGTGGCGGTCGGATTGAGGGGAAGGGGCGATACCATGCCAGCCAGCGTCGACGAGGTGACCGACTTGAGGACATAACCACTGATGGACGACCTTTAGCACGCAACGAGCTCGAATGGCACCAGCGATAGGGTGTTCTGGGGGGGCTGTGCACGAAGAGCTCGCCCTAGAGGATGGCGAAGGCGAAGCTAGTGGAGGGATTACTTTGGCTGGCGGGTTATCGGCGAGGAAGCCAGGGTGTGCGGAGCAGGGATGTAGAGAGACAGCTGGCGTTGGAGATAGTTTCCAGGCCATTGGAGCACCGCAGAGCGTCCAGCGAAGTCCCAGCTACCCATGACTAGCTCGTTGGGTACAAGCTCAGGAGAAGCAGAGGCAGGGACCCCAGCGAGAGAAAGGTGCGGCGCGCCGGGCACCAGATGTCGCGGCGCCTCCCAAGAATAACAACGCCATGCAAAGAAAAGCCTCTTACTACTTACTCTTACTACCTCACGCCTTTTCGCGCTATCGTATTCTCCATGGACCATCATGCATCATGATTTGAACTCTCCTCACATCGACCCGAGAGCCGCCTCGTCGTCTCATTTACTACTTGTGCCAGGCTTTCTGGAGGCTGGACGGTCTCGTTCGATTGAGACACATTCGAAAGGTATGTCCTTGCGTGTTCAAATCAATATTAGCATTCTGCAAGCTCGAAAGGACATTGACAGCTACTGTAGACGCAGTGCACAGTGCACATTGGCTAACTCTTGGTTCACTCGAATCTACTTGGCACTACACCGATGCTGATGCCCGTCTATGACGCGTTCTGCCACCCCTTCGGCCTCAAGGACACCGTCGGATATTCAAAATCCACACTGGGTGGAGAAGGGCTGGACAGCCGCACGTTCGAGACAGCAGGGGTCGATGCATACAGGCGGATACGGGATACGAGCAGGATTGCGATACACCTTGGCTCCTCGGCCATGGGTTTGGAGCCAGCAACAACGCGAAGGACATTGGGAAGACAGCTCTGGCACTGGTACCGTAGGCATCGAACAATTCAACGGAGATTATGAAGATCCTGCTGGGGGTTGAAGGGTTTGACTACAACTGTGCGGATGCCAATGGTCACACACCTCTGATGATGGCGGCAGGGAGGAGCCGATACGACGCTGTAGCTGAGCTACTTGAGCTGGAAGGGATGAAGGTTGATTCCAGGGACAATGAAAGGATGACGGCCTTGGCGCACGCGATCTCAAATGGTCACATCGAGAGCTTCGAAACCCTTTGAAACCCTACTCAAGGTCAACGCCATCTATGCCGAGTATAAGACCTCCGAAGGCTTGGGGCTTGACTTATTTGATGCTGGCTGCCCATCCGCTCAGTGCTCCAGCTAGCGCAAGTCGACGTCAACGTTCGGGATGTACACGCTCGCACAGCTCTAGCACATGCCGTCCAATCTTGGTCGTCTGATGCGGTGAAAGCTCTCCTCGAGGTGGAAGCCGTCGATTTCCATTGTGTTGATGAGCAAGGGAGGACACTCTTTATGGGTGCAGTGACTCTGACACGCTGGTCGGAAAAGATGGCATGTCGGCTCCTCGGGCTTGGATTGGGGGCTAACATCAACGCGATGGACATCGAAGGGAGGACACCGCTCTCCCATGCTGTGGATGGCGAGTTGAACCACCTGGGGATCGTTTCAGCACTGCTGCAAGTTGAAGGGATCGACCTTTTGGTCCGGGACGTCAATGGCAGGAAGGCGTTCATGGTTGCAGTAGAGAACGGACACGACGAATGCGCAGAGCTGTTGCGGAAAGCAGGCGCCAGTTAAACTCCCGATTCCTATGAGTTTTCTTAGTCAAATATTACGCACTATGTTATAGCACAACGACAATGACATTTGAAAGCCAAATAGGTTACAGGTAACTGATAATATATGCTAAGCAACGATTGCAGTCTGGACTTGTTTCCGGCCTTCCCTCCATTTAAATGCCTGCGAAGACCAAAAATAGCGCCACGATCCCGCACCAGCCCAAGGTCAGCACCCAGAGCCTTCCCAGAACGTACGCGGCGTGCAAGAGAGTCTTGTTGTTGCGTCTGTTTTGGATTCGCCCGCCTGAGGGTGGATACGACTTTCTTGGATTCTCTATCGCCACACAAGGTTCGTCGCCTCTACAGTCTACGGAACCCTGATCAGCCACAACTCAAGTGGTGGGATATGCAGAGTCAGAATCAGTCTGCCGATGCCGAGTCTGGTGGTCTGAGAT
>ML210462.1:1626-23139 GCA_004369085.1 Coprinopsis marcescibilis | reverse complement strand
TCATGCCACAGTTACAGTCCTGGACTGCATGTATGGTGGATGTGAAAGCTCATGCCACAGTCACAGTCCTGGACTGTGTGTGTATAGTGGTAGTGAAAGCTCATATCACAATTGCAGTCCTGGACTGCGCGTATGGTGGGTGTGAAAGCTCATGCCACAGTTACAGTCCTGGACTGCATGTATGGTGGGTGTGAAAGCTCACACTCCAATGACAGGCCTGGACTATGTGTGTGATGGGTGTGAAAGCTCATGTCACAGTCACAGTCCTGGACTGTATGTATGGTGGGTTGGAAAGCTCACGCCACAGTCACAGTCCTGGACTGTATATATGGTGGGTGTGAAAGCTCACACTTCAATGATAGGCTTGGACTGTGTGTGTGGTGGGTGGGTGGGAAACCTCATGTCACAATTGCAGTCCTGGACTGCATGTATGGTGGGTGTGAAAGCTCATATCACAATCACAGTCCTGGACTGCACATATGGCAGGCATGAGAGCTCACATCATACTCACCATCCTGGACTGCAGGTATGGTGGGTGTGAAAGCTCGTGTCACAGTCACAGTCCTTGACTGCATATGGCAGGTGTGCAGGTACATATACAGGTGCAGGCCAAGACTGTTGGTGCAACAGGTTACATCCCCAGGTTTGCAAGCATACAGGCATACAGTCCTGGACTATACTGTGCAGATATAGTGTGGATTTGTAAGTTTGCAACCTCATGCAACCAATAGTCCCAGAATGCAGCCCTCACACATGCTCAAGTTTGGCCTACATCATAAACACTACTCTGGACAAATTCTGCAATCCATTTGTGGTCATTGGTCAATTAAAGATAGTCAGGGAGCATATATCAAAACTCCAGCAACTCTAATCAGTACCCACAGACATTTAACCTACACTTCAGTACTTCGTCACTCTAACATTTTGTTGAACAAAGAAACAAGCATAAAATGATATTATGTTACAAAATACAAGAATGTATTTAACCTCAACTATACTAGTCCAAACAGACCAACGAAAGTGAAAGCTAAAGCTCTAGTGTTTCCCACTAGGGTTAAACGGGTTCTTCATCTTAGGAAGATCCCGTGTCAATCCTCTACGGTTGCCGTACGATGTAGGTTGACGTATTGCCGGACGATCTGCATCACACCATGTTATATCAGAATTGCCAACGAATGAAGGGGAGGAATCAACTTACTAGGATATCGAAGAGAGGCATCTCCAGGGCGCTGCGGCGCAGCATCGTTTCTGGATGAGGAAGCCGAAGTGCCTTCAGTCGACCAAGGAGCAACCCCGCTGGAAGCTGATACCACATTGAGATCGAGCGTTTGAAAGGGCGAATCGACCCCTTCGACATTTGCACGCACAGGGGAATTGGGGCGAGATGGATCAGAACTTGGAGGTAGAGGTGATTCAGCCTGATCATAAAAATCTGTTTCTTCAGGCATGATAGGCGATGCCCTCAATGGCGATTTCATGTTCCCAATGTCGTCGCTTTCAAGGTCGAAACAGTCGTCATCGGGGTGGACCTTCGATGCACCGAATGTGGAGTGGGCAGGACTATCTTGACGTGTGTTGTGTACATTGGAGGGTGGACCATCATCGTGAACGCTCAAATCGGGCGAGTCGTCGTGGATGGCGGATGCAGATCCCGGGTCCAGATTTGTGAAGGCTGGACGTGTTTCGCCAGACGCCGGCATTGAAGAGGTTTGACGACTCGCGATTGTCAGCTTCTTGGCTCGTTCCAACTGCGATTGAAAGAATTGTTCTTTGGTGTTGGCCGGCCTATTCATTGTAGTGAGATGGATGTTGGTCGAAGGGGTAGTAGTCAGAGGTCGTTTAACGACCGCCTGTATGGAAGACGATTTCGCCGGCCGTTTACTGTGTGCTGGGGCAGGGATGGGCACTGATGTAGAACCCGCCAAGGAAGATCGCTTAGGACGCGCACCAGTGTCCTTTCGAGCGACGGTCGTGCGACTGTCGGATAGAGAGGGAGGGGGTATGGGGGGACCACTACCACGGCGTATCAATTGCTCCTTCGGCGAAGAGCCAGAGCGATGGCGTTTCTTGGTACCTGGGCGACTCCTGGTCATGACCGATTCTAGGGACGGAATGTATGGAACTGTGCCATCTACAGATTTATTAGTGATTGGAAAGAACCAAATCAGAGAACAACGTACGGCTGTGATTTAAGGCGGACGAGGCGGTAGAAAGCACAGGAGACGCTGTTTGACTGCGAGGGGGCAATTTGTCAGCTGCGCAAGTTGTAAGTACGGGTGATGTTCTTAGACAGCAAAAACCTCACCAGATTGACAAGCACTCCCCATAGAAACGTCTGATTCTGGGGCGCAGCTCTCAATGGCAGCCTCGACGAGGGCTTGGGCAGGTGCGCAAGCTCCAGGAATTTTGTCCAACGGCGAGGCCGAAATGTCCATGGCGTCGTCGTCGTCATCTTCGATGAACTCTTGTGATTTCAAAGGTTTCCGCCTCTGACGTCTGGAACCATTGATAGGCTTCGGGACTTCCTGGGGTGCCGATACTGATTCAGAACCTGGCTTCGTGTTTTTTCTCGTCGACGTATTCGATTGGCGCTGTTTGGAATGTGTTGACTTCGAGGTGGATTGGGAGGCGAGAGGAGCGGTGTAGTTTGTGGAAGTGGAGGCAGTAGTGGCTGGAGCGTGGACGCTTGCAGAGTCGGCGAAAACGGAGGGGAGCGTAGGCGCAACTTTGGCGGCCGGAAGGGGAAGAGACGGCGACATCACAGAGTTCGTCTTCGTCTTCGTCTTCGCAGACTTCTTGCTTCTTGTAGAAGCCTCCTGATTTGCTCCAGCTGCAGAAAGCGATGGGATAGTCGCAGAGGTCGATTCCGTTGCTGCCTTCTTCCCTCTGGGCTTTGGCTTGGGCCTTCCCCCTCCCTTGCTGGTGGTTGTAGCCACAGCACCTTCATCGTCGACATCTGCCTTGAAGTCATCATCCTCGTCGATGACGTAGCCGTCGTCGTCGGCGAGAGTACCACCTTTTAGTAGAGTCAACACCTCTGAAAGATTGTGTCAATATAGAGTAAATTGCAAAGGCTAACATTCGAACTTACTTTGTGCATCACCGTCCGCATTCGTAACAAACGCATCCAACATGGTGCCTTTACCGCGAGCTAGTGCAGCGATGAAAAGGTCGATCGAATCCGCAGCGTAGATGTGGATAATGTTGCAGGGTTTCTCTTGCCCCCGTCTACAGATTCTGCCATACGCCTGCTCATCCTCTGCTGAGCTCCACTGCTGATCCTGTTGGACGCGTTAGCCACCGTCGTACACCACCGAGCTGAAGGGACCGAACTTACGAGAAATATCATGGTGTTGGCGCACGTCAGGTTGAGGCCAACAGTCCCAACCTTCGACACGATCAGAACCCTACAATCGGGGTCGTTCCTGAACTGAGCAACAACAGCTGCACGTTGGTCGTAACCAAGACTCCCGTTGACTGCCACGGAAGTTATACCACGCAAGGAGAGAATCTAATGCAATAGAAATCAGTACGATGGCATGGAAAAATAAGCAGACCTACGTTAACGAGGAGAGGAGTGAACACCGTGAACTCCTGATAGATAAGAATCTTCCGCGTTTGGGTCGGAGTTCCTTCAGCCGGGGTTGGTATAGGAGGGTATTCGACGGTCCCATTCTCGAACTTCGGCATTTGTGCGTCATCGCTGGCACAGAGATGTGCAACTATCCGCGAGGCCACATCGATCTTGGTCGATTTGACAGGCTCCCATTCCTCGAGAGAAGCGAATGTCGGAATAGGCTGGCTGGGATCGGGTCGAGGAAACGTGGCGGCCATTCTCTGTGTGGTGTAGAAGTCGTCGGAGGAGATGCCTCTTGCATTGGCACTGGAGATACTGTACATATCGAGTCAGAATGAGCATGTGTAAATGATATGCATCACTTACTTTTCCAGTGCTTCATTGCTCAACTTCGCATATTTCAGCTCCCGTGGGGTTAGGTTTACGACCGCGTCGGTGATGGTCATTGGTGGAAGAGACATAAGAGGTTCGCCGTCAGGGTCAAGGGAGTCGCCAGTGCGACGCAGCAGACGGCCGTCGAATCGTGCCTGGAGCCGACGAGAGGCTGCAACTTGACAGTCAAGGACATCGTCATTGTCGGCACCAACCTCACCAACCATCTCAGCTCTGGCTCTGCGCAACTCAGCCGAGTCCGTAGAGATCTGGTCGAAGCATTCTTTGGTAAAAAAGTAGGGCAAGCCGATGATACGTCCCATAGATGTCCCATCCTATAATCCTATCAGTACAGGACAACGTAGTACAACGGAACAAAGACTACCTACCCGGGTGGAAGTTTGCATTGGCGTGGCTGTCGCAGCAATGCGCATTGTTGATTGTTTGTAGATGGCGTTCGCCGAATTGTGTCGCGCTCCGTAGTTGCGAAAGCATTGGGTCTCGTCGATGACAGTGAACATGTATTTCTGGCCGAATAGGGTGTGAGGCCTGCGAATCTCGGCCCGGGGAAGGAAAGGAGGTTCATCCCAAGGTATTTGCTTAGGACCAGCCAGTCCTTTATTCCAGATCATGGAGAAATCGCTGAGTAAAGCCTGCGGGTATATTCAGCGGGCATGTCGAAAGATACAATTGAAAACTAACCGAATGGGAAGCCAAAATAATCCTACGCCGAAGGGGTTGATTGCTTGTGTTGAAGGGACTGTCAGGCTTCCAGAAATTGTATCGTGCGGCCTTGTTGCATGGGTACACAAAGATGTCGACATGGTCGACCTTGAACGCGATATGGATTTCTTCGAGCCACTGCTTGATGAGGGTTCCAGGGCAGACGATGAGGGTAGGGAGATCAGGAATAACGTCCAAGGTGGAGATGTAAGGCTGCTTGACTAATGACGAAGAGTTAACATGAGTACCACGAGAATAAAGGACGACTCACGGATAAGAGGGGGAAGATGCTTCCCGGAGTCTTGGCGCATTCCTGATTCAATGAAGAAAGCAACGGTGGCAAGGGTTAGGAGGGTTTTCCCCAGACCAACAACGTCCGCGAGGAGAACTCCCGGAGCGTTGAATTCGCGAGTAGTGTTCGTAAGCTTGCGGACGATAGCATGGACACCAGCATGTTGGTGCCAGTGCAGTGCCATTGGTGCCAATTCCGACGGGTTGACGTTGGCGAAGAATTCAGGGCCATCCTTGTCCCAGAAGGTTCGTTTGTTTATATGACGAACCTCGTTGAAGAGGTATGGGAGCTCCTTGTCCGTGAAGCCGAGGTTTCGAGTAAGCTCGCCAGTACGCATACCGTACTCGATTTCGACGCCAGGGTCCGCGCCCTCGATGGGTTCGCCAAAAGGAATACGGGCAAGTCTGATCGTGTCCTCGTATGTATTGTCGTCCTTCTGACCGAAACTGGATTCGAATAGGCTGATAACCTGGGCAACTTCAGCGGTTCCTGCCAGGCGATGAAACTTGGAGACCTTGACTTTAGAGGCTGCAGACGGTCAGGAAAATACCAAGGATGGACACCGAGAAACTTACGTTTGGACCGGACAACGCGCTCAAACGTCTCGTCTGCCTTCCAGCCTAGGGCTTCCAAGATGGTCTGGAGATCAGCCTCGGCATCTGCAACTTTCGCGACGTTTTCATCGTCGTCCCATTGAGCAACCAACGACTTCCACTCGGCAACGCGACGAATTAACTTGTTGAGTTGAGCTGCCGTAGGTTTGCCGCGCTGCAGTTCTAAACCCATTGGATAAGGATGAGTAGATATCAGGAGGAAGAGATTCACATACTCTGCATGGTCTCCTTAAACTCGTTCTCGTATTTCTCCAAGGTGTTCATGGTCTTGACGCAGTCGCGTCGAATCTTCTCGGACGCACGCTGGGCAATAATCAACGTCCCTTCGCGCAGAGGTTGGAGGAGCCGTCCAAGATCGTCCAGAGCCTGTTCTCCAAAGAGGGCACCACCGATGGCGTGAAGACTGTCGACCATGTGGAATGAAGCGGGGAGTTCTCGCAATTTGTTGGCCTTCATGTGCTGGAACGGGTGGAGAAGGTTATCGGATAGCGCACGGCTGATGATCCCATGCACATCCCATATCTTGACACCATCGAGAATGAAATCGCGCCAAATTGCACGGCCACGAACGTTGTCTTGAGCGACTGACTTTCGGCTGGCGGCGAAGCGGCGTCGTTGCTCTTCGTTTCGTTGGTTCGCGAATAACTCGAAGTAAATCGAGACGTCTTGTGCTGCCTGCGGAGTCCAGCCAGATGGGAGAAGGGAGGGGTCCTGGTGGAATAGCCCACGGCGGACGCCAGTTATCGCTTGCCATTGCTCGTAATCCCAAGGAGCACCCGGTATGCCTTGGTATAGCTTGATAAAGCCAGATGGAATGGTATGGGAAGGCATTGTGACGGTAACAGGGGGTTGAAGAAAGCTCGATAGTAATGAGTAACTAGGATTTCGATTATGACAGAGTCCTCTTCTAGCTTATGATACATGGGCAGCACTTAATCGGTCTCCAGATCTGTACTATTCGTAGAGACCTTGCCGTCCTTTCGCCTGTATCAGACACAAGATCGTGGGACGGCGTATGAAGATGGAACTTGGCTAGAACTAGGGATCGAAGGAAGATCGCCGGTTGTCAGAATGGAGTTAACCGTGAAGTATGGATTTCATTCGTCCCTTGGACGGTCTGTGCGATTAGAATCAGTCAAAGGCTCCAAAGACGAGAGCCATGCAATGCAACTCACATTTTCGTTGACCGAGTCGCACTATACGGGGAAGGCGGCGAGGCACATGAACATGCCATGGACGCGTTCTTGGAGCGGACCTGCATCAGATAATGGACATTTGTTCCATCTGCTTGCTTAGGGTTATGGATGGGCGGAGGACGGGGAGCCGTTCGGTGAAGTCCTGGAACGCAGAACTTAGGGATTCATCGGCATCACCGTGCCATGCCTGACGCCTGAGCCTTTCAACGGCGGCCATGTTAGGCACCATGGTGGAGTATTCGTGTGAGATCCGAGGTCCGAGAACGTGAATATTCCTGCGCTTCGAACACAATCGTGAGTCTTGGAACGTACGATCCTCGATCTGCCAACATACCTGCGCTTGATTCACAGCCGTATAAGCCAGCCCTAGCCTTGAGCATTCCAGGAGCATGCTACGAGGAGATTCTACGTATGAGACGTTATGAATTCATTACGCGTAGACCAGAACTTACATGTATTTCCGTGAAACGGCAACGTTTCGGCATACGAACATCATGCCCCTTGTGACCCCTATAAGACAACTCGTTCAGCATTACAGAACGTTTCTAAAGAGAAACGGCGTGCCGTAGATACCCACATCTCATCCGCACGGTTGAATGAAGAGGTACCGAATGAGACGAATGATCCATCCCCGTCGAGAACCAATTCCGCTCGCGATATCTTGGCGCGACCTTGCCCTCCGTCGTCCAGTTCGCGTAGGACTAGCTGGAGTTAAACCCCGAGCCAGTGGACCGCTGCCGTCAGCACAGAGTCAACCCTGGTGCTGGTGGACAGTGATGAAGAAGGAAGGAACGAGGAGGAGCCACATATCGCCCTGTTTGGCTTTGTTGTGCCAGCTTGATCGCCGACGTCATGGGCGCGGGCACCAATTGAACTCTCCATGGTACCACCACCATCCTCCGCCAAGGTGAGCTCTGTACGGGGTTCAACTCCTGCAGGTTTATCCTTGGCTGAGTCTTTCAGGAACGGGGTTAGACTCCTTCCTGAATCCGTTTGGTATTTTGCCATTCCTGGATCGCACTCGTCTTCGGGTCGTGATGTCTCCTATGACTGAACGAGGTATGCCTATCCTTAATGCTAAGCGATTCTGCATGCTGACCCTATATATTACTAGGGAAAGGGTCTCCCTCACCCTAAGCTCTACTCGATTCCTCCGCTACCATGGCACAACCCAACTTCCAGATCGTCACCTATTCTCCCAAGCAAATGGTCCAGCACTGGGACTCCCTAGTCGAGCGAGGAGACGCAGCGCTGTATGTCTCCAGTGTCACGACTGGCATTGAACCTGGAGTACAGGCCAAGTTCGACGCCCTTCGCAATCGTCTCACAGGTCGCGCCGACTACGAATTCTCCCTCTCTCGCGACTACGATTCTGCCCACATCATAAGCCCCAACATCTGCGTTCGTGGGCAGCCAATCTACTTCCATGTCATCCATAAATTCCATGACGCGCTGTCGAAGAACATAGGTATCACGTACTCCATTCCACAGCCTGTGAGTACTGCCCTTTTCGTGTTCCCGTTGTTTTTTCCTAATTTGGTTTTCAGACGAACCTTGTAGTTCCATTGCACCAGATCCCCAACTACTGTTTTGCCAAGTGGGGGATCCGACACAGCATTCGCATATTCTACCCCAGACTGCACACCGAAGATCGTCGATCCCATATCCTCACCGTCGATGAATGCGCGACATGGTACGAAAAGGTCGTGCGCCCCGCCCTCTCCCGTCTTGCTCCCGAACGCACCAACAACCTCCCGGCCACATACAGCACAGAAACCTTCCGTTCTCGAACAAGGAACGGCATGTTGTTCATTTCTGGTCGCACTATATCAGACTGGGACCTCCAGTACCTCGGCGACTACATGCGCGAGTTGGTCGCGGAGAACGACATGGGCTGGGCCGAAGGATTCTTCTTCCTTCACGAGATTCGAGGCGTCAAGAACAGCTCCGTCCACACTCCCAGTGCTACTGCAGCAACCACAGCCCTTGGCGACTTTCTCACCACACATGGTATACCCCCCGAGGTTAGGACAGAGGCGGGTGTTCTTGCTTGGGTTGATGTTGGTATCGAGATATCTTCCGATGTTGGAGACTGTCTTGCTCCTCGCGCGGACACAATCCCAGCACTCATTTCCCAGTTTTCCAGCATTCCTATCGACAAGGCTACTTCGATGGCTGTGGCTGGAAACGGCAAGTTTTATCTCGATCCCATCTCCTGTATGACCCAAGTGGCAGGATGTCGGCTTTCGCCTGGAGTTCGTGGAAGAGGTCCTTACGGCGTAATCAAGCTCCAGGCATACGTTACCGACAAGGCCGTCACCGCAACCCCCGACGAAGGCACAGGCCGCCATGCGAAACACATCACTCTCAACGATATGCTCAACAACCGTCACGAACGCTTCCTGACCAACCTCTACGAGACCTACATCGATTGTGTGGGGGAAGTCACTTCCAACGTTCGTTTCGAAGTTCGGGTTCCACTGGAATTTGGCGACAAAGTTATGCTTCATTACGACTCCGATGTCATTCGTGATTGCCTCGTCTCGTTAGATTCTCGCACTTGGTGGTAAGCACGTTCTCATGTACATCGATGAGCTATCACTGATGTGCGACGCAGGCACCTTCGCGCTCACCGTGCACTGGCCTTCAAACTTACCATCGATTGGCATTTGGCAGCTACCGTGATCGAGAGATCCAAGATGTCAGCGTTACTCCTTCTAGCAGCAGCATCTTGGGTCATCAACTCCCTCCATGCTGCTCCCGACTCTGGTCCTTCGTGCCGCAAACTCATGAACGCCATTCTCCCTCGTCAACCACGCGCTTCTGTTGACGCCGACACCATAGCCTATCGAATGTCACTTTCTGCACCAGCCCAAGAGGACGATGAAGAGGATGACGAGGGGGAGATCCTTTCTAGGCAAGGCCCACTACGTCTCAACAGTCGACGCCCATCTCGCTACCCAACCCGTGACGAAGAAGAAGACGACGACGACGAATTTGAAGATGACATGCAGGTCGATACAGTTCCATGCAACCCCTACGGCCTCATCTTCCTCCGCGAAATCCGCATTGGCGAGGCCTATCCGATCCCTCGATTCTGTTCCTCCAGTTCAGGGTTCCTGGACGAGAAGACTTTCCGCTACTTCTTTGGCACCACCTTCTCCGACTTCAAGCAATACGTTCGCTCCATGCGCGTCGCGAAAATTTCCAACCCACAAAGAGTCAAAAACAAGGTTGTGGCTAAGTCGAGGTTTACGAAGCTCAACCTACCCCAAGTGCCCATCTTCAATGTCGCTGGGACTCAACAACCCATCGAGATCAGAGAAGATTCCGACAACGATACCGCCGACGACAGCGAAGGGGAGGACGCGGCAGACAAACCTCTCGACATTTTCAAGTTGCCATTCGACCAACTTCTGGACATCATCTATCACAACATGTTTTCTCAACTCGCCAGCACCTCTCCCAATCCCAAACCCGGTACTCGTGGACCCTACATCTTACTCACGATCGAGGAACGCGAAGACGTACACGAAGGTGTGTTCAAGAAGCGCAATCTTGCCAAGATTTGGGACACTTGTCGATTCAAGGTGTTGGACGAGACAGAGTGGCGCCGCCTATTCGAGCGGTTCTTCCCCGCCAAAGGGCAAGATACCGGGAGCAGAGCGCAGAATTACAGCAACTGCCCTTTCATCAGCGACTGGACCCAAGTTCTCGAGCTCGCGGTGTATGCGCCCTATTGGGAGGCGGGTCGAGAGGCTTTGTGGCGACGATTCAAGCGACTTTATTGGATGCCCGCAGCTCGTGCAGACAGGATTTGGACTACCAGCGGTAAACGCGAGTCTGGCTTCGTCTACCCCCCGGGCGAGAGTGGAACTGCCCCCCTTCTTTACGTTCGTGAATCCGCCCCCACTTGGAACCGCAACGCAGTGAGTGTACCCTTCTCTTTCTCCAGTGAAACACTAACCCACGTCTCCCCACAGCTTGCCTAACTCGTCATCGTCGTGTATTATACCGTTCGTTAGTGTTTGTGTCCCTATACTTCGCGTCCTCGCCTCAATAATAAACCAAATCCTTTTTGCCGTGCCGTTCGGGCTCGGTGACATCATGCGAATATATTAGTCATCGTTTTTTTCTGCTTTGCGCGCCGACCACTGGCTTTCACCTACCGCATAACCATCACAATTCTACGGTGTAACCGTGAATCTGTGTCTGTGGTGTAACATACTATTCTCACAGAGTCAAGCTGTTTCTCATTGCAAGTTCTACGGTTGCTCCGTGAATTTGTCTCGGGACAGTGCAACACTCTGCCAATCATCGCCCCCACCCTCCTCCGCACTGACCCCTCACGATTCTACAATGTCTACAAATGTACAGTCTGCAAATTCCGAGGCCAACGATCCGGACAGGCTCTGGCGATACGCTTTCAAACCAAGGTATCCCATGTTTGGGACGAAAAGGCCTGAACTCCCCCGTCTCAGTACGTAACCGTTGTATCTCCACCACTCTCACTCCTTGCTCAAGTGTCTGCAGAGGACCACCACTCCCAGGACATTATTGCTCGGGTCCAATGCTTGTTCAAGAAATGTGTTTACGTCGCCGAAGCTCAACGGAGAGGTTACTGGGTCCTCGTCAACACCCAGGTTCTCCCAAACGATGGAGGCCTTCGTTTCTCAGATCCTCAGTGGTGCAGAGACGATTGCCCTTGGATGGGCTACTACCCTTGCAGCGGTCTCAACGAAGGGTCATACCTGAAACCCGTGCAGCTGCCTAACACCGCTTTACAAAACGCCATATATCAACTAGACAACCTCTATCATCTGGACTTTAGCATCGTCGACAGCTGGAAGGCCCTCGAAGCAGACATGGACGCCGTATCCTCGGAGCTGGAGGGTGAACTAAAACATCTACCATCGTTTAGAAGACCTCCGGGACCGTCTCGATACCGATACGACAATCGCTATCCTGATCCGGTGGACGCCTATAATTCAGCACGCTACGCTCGCAATGCGTTCTCCCAGTTTGCCGCCTACATCACTTTCCTTATGTCGTTCTGGCACTTCCCAAGCTACCACAGTCCATTGGAGCCGATGGTGGCACTTGTCCAATCTCGCAATCAAGTAGCCCGGCTCGCCTTGCCCAAAATGATACACGATTCGTGCATCGCCGATTTCAGACTGGGAATTCGGGCGGGCTTGATGTTCAATCTTTTCAACCCCCATGCGTGGTTGCCTTACATTCACGTCATCGCAGAAGTTGGGGTTCCGATATGGTTATATTGTGGAGAACACCCGGCAGACCAAATCCAAACCCATGATATTCCAGGCAGCCCAGATATTCTGAACGCCGCGAGGATCTGGACACCTAGCCACGTCGTCGAAGAGCTCGCATTTGCCAAGTTCCTATCACATTCAATCCTTCTCCCTCCAGAAATCAGCAATCCCTTCCACGATGAGACCAGGACCAACAAGGGTGTTTGCGTACTCATCCCTCGTCTGACTTCCTTCGCCCGCCCCGACAACGACTACCGCCCAGGCTGTCACCCCGATTATTTCTTTGCCGAACGCCGACGGGACATACGTTTGTGGATGAATGCGCCATACATCTCGGAGACCTATAAGCAAGTTGCCAACGCAGAATCCTCTCGAACCGTGTGGGAGGACCATCTAAAGAAGATGCCCATGTTTTTGTGGTACAAGGAGAATGATCGGTGGTTCCGTGAAGAGATACATACAGCAAACAAAAAGTATCTATGGACGGCGCACGACCACACGCAACGCTTCTATTCGCCGACCCGACGTCAATTTGACTTATGCTGGCACCTGAACCCCGATGCCGGTGTTGTGGACATCAGTTTGGCGGGCAACGACATAGACGTTATAGCACCCGACGCCTTCGACGATCTCCCATTGCCCCACACCCCCACTCCCTCTTCCGAGGTACCACAGCCGGCCATACCTGACACTCCAGAGTCGCCGGAGCATGCGCACACACCCATCGCCCGTGGCTCATCCCTACCATACCAAGTCGACCCTTACGTTGACGACGAATCAGACTATGGTGACGACTTGGAAGACAGCCCTAGGCCGCCGTCCATGCCCGGTCCTCGGTCGTCGACATCGTCGTCGGCCTTGCCCGCTCCTCGTGCAACACTCAGCTCTTCCTCGCGCATCACCTGCGCACTCTGGGGCTGGCAAGACATCATGCTGTATCGGTTCGGATACCGACCAGAGCTTCCAGACATCAGTGCAGGTGGTTCCAACGAGGCTTCCCTTCCCCTCGATAGGGCTGGTCAATTTCTCGGCACCAAGAATCTACCCGAGACTCTCTCTTCGTCACAAAAGGAATCTATTGTCGCTATTGCTCGTGAATTGAGCAACAAAGACCTCAATACCGGCGATCTGAATCCTCGTTGGGATATCTCGGACGGTACAGGCTGCCTGACTTTGCCAGCTTTGTACCAAATTCAACGGATCCAGTACGCACGAGGAGACCTTGTCACAGCTCGGTACATCGTCGGGGTCCCTACACAATCGTTGGAGCAACAGTGGTGGGTTTTGGTCGTCACTCCCGGGACGCTTCTCGACGTACTACGCTCTCAGGGTGGTATCATGGCCTCTGCGCGTAATCTTGCAGCCCGTGGGGTCAGATTTTGGACAGCACGATTTGAGAGCCTTTCGGTGAAGCCGCAGCCCGAAGACATTGCTCGAGAGGGAATTGGCGCGGTAATGGAAGGAAGTTGCGTCACCCCCGAGCAGTACGAAGACTACGAGAGGATCAGGGATGCGTTTTTGGACAGCCCACGTGGTCATCTCGCGCTCAAAGCTGGTGGCATTATCTGGAGACTGTCCAAGCACAAGTTCGAGCTACGTGCCGCGACGTCAGCTCCAAGTACTCAAGCACGAATCCTAGGTCAGGTCGTCGGTCGTACCTCCACTCATACCCTCGTCGACGATGTTCTCAGGGACGACGAAAAGGACATTATTTTGGGATCCTATGCTTTACGAGGAAGGGAGCCTGACAAGCCGGAGTGCGTCAATGTTCAGATTTGGCCGTCGGAGTATGCTTTCAGCGCTGCAGGGTTTAACATCGGCCAATGGACTGATGATTGTGAACGATGGTTCAACAATCATCTAGCACAGATTAGAAACGGTCGAGCTAAGCCCAAGGTATCGAAGGCGTGGCGATCTGAATTGCGCATGTACCGAGGTCCTCGAACTGCTTGGCTCAGGTATGAGGAGTGGGCCGACGAATATGCGAAAAGGAAACTCTTGTGACGTTCTCCGGTAAGTAATCGGCATTCAAGCCAGATCTGAGGCAAGCCGAACTGACTTGGTGAAATATTAGCCCCTGATTGTTATCTTGCGATCCGCCATTCGTTTTCATTCATCTTGGTCACTTCCGTCGCACGCCCTACGCTGTCTATACACGTCATTGCAATTGTATGTCGCCCCTTCCAATCACATTGTTTCTGTTCCGTATATGGTTTTTCTCTGGATCGCGATCTCTGGAACAAGTCCTGCGTGCATAAATATAATGGTTAGGTTCACCTGTTCATCCCTGACCCACACCCATTACCCCAAACCTTCAATCTTTTTCCTATCACATATGAGTTACTCCACCCCAATGCGAGGTATGATTTAGCTTCGCTTCATATTATCTTTGTATCTCTAACGCTTTGCCTTCAGCGCATCCGAAAAACCCGTTACCTGCAATCAAAAAAGGGGGCACGACGAGCAAGTCCTTCACCGCATCTCTGACTCCAGTGCAGGGCGAAGGCAATGGCCAAGGTAAAATGCGTTTTCAAATTCACTGTCGCAGTCTCATTAGGCCCTCTAGATGTCGCTCCCAGACCTTCGAACGAGCTGCCAGTCCAGCCCAAGCAACGTGAGTGTCTGATGTTTACGCTGCCCCCGCTGCTTTCGGCGCTCACATTTGCATAGTTGCTCACGGGGTAGGGCGTGGACCAGACAACCAGTCCCCCGTCCCTGATGAATCAATCGACGTGCAACTTTACTTTCTCAAAAACCCGAACTCCGAGTACTGCCACTTTATTCGCAACAAGCGGTTGACGCATTGTCATCCCAGCGACTCGGACGACGACGGCCGCAAGATATCCCTTCAAGAGCTCCTCGCAACACCCCCCGATAATGCAACCCCGACAGACGGTCGTCTTTTCACCCCTGAGGACTGGAAGACCATGACGGAGAAACATCCCATAACTATCGCTGCTGTCACTCAACAGTGGCTGAAGATCGTCCTCGACAGTATGGCTCAGAAATGCACCGACGCGTCGGCTGTTGCGGGTACCGCCAGGAAGGTTCACTCAGCTGTCGCAAGCCTCGTCGAACGGTCTGAAAATAACGATGATTTGGGGCTTGACAAGCTTAGGGCGATGGCTGACAACCTCAAGAGCATCATCGCTGCCATCGATGAGCAACGCTCTTGATTCCAACCTGTCCCTCGTCTTTACTCGTCGTTCATTATTGTATAATCCTATTGTGTGGCTCAATATTATGAACGTTACCCCTGTTGTCACCGTCATTATACAATGTTCCGTCTTCTATGCGCTCTGGTTTATTCCCAAACTTGACATTTCGGATCGGCCCTTCGTCTCCATCATACCACCACCATCTGTCGAGGTTATGACTATCTTGCGGCTGTATCACCGCCTCTGTCTGGTCTCGAATGCAGGACTCTTTCATGACTGCGGTTGAGATCTTTGAGGAATGTAAGATTCCAATATTTCTATCATCAGGTGCGAGCGATCCAGCATCCCTAAAATGCTCCATTCTTCCTTCTAACATTCCAGCTGAACCGTTTAATTAGTTCATCATCATCACCCAACCCTTCATGCAGAGATTAGGCCCTGCTCTAAGTTCGTCATATTCATCCTCCATCTCCGATTACTGTAACCCCGCTAACCTATAAAAGCTTTGCGTTCTTTCAGAATATCCCCAACGTATCCCCGTCGACACTTACATTCGAATCATGAGCAGTGCCAAACAGAACCCTTTCGGTAGGCTTACCACTCTCCGCTCTTGCTTTATTGTTAATTCCTCTTAGCGGTCACCAGCGTCTCTGCTCTTGGCGGCAAGAAGACATCCACCAACGACAAGGCTTCTGCTGTCAGCAAGCCAAACAGTCAACCAAAGATACAGAAAGGTACGTTTAGGGTTACTATGTACATCTCAGATCGCTCACCACTGCCTCAGTTGCCCCCCCTCACTCCACCACCGGCAGTAAGGACGCCAATCGGACTGAACATGTAGGGCAGAAGCGTATGTCTATTTCTCACCTGTACTCATATTCATGACCAACATCTGTGATCCAGGTCCTGCTAAGTGGAATGACCCAACCCGCAACAAGAGGCGTGAAATCGAACCACTCAAGTACAGCCGTAATCAACGTTCTTTGGAATCTCAGGACGTCATCGACTTGGACAGCGACAGCGACGACGACTATGCCTGTGATGACAACGACGACGATGTAGAGGCCAATGCTTTACCACCCTCCTCCGACGTTCACATTGCCGCCGACGAAGAGATATTTACACAAGACCAGTGGAGAGCAGTCGCGGTATTTGCTACCATGGCTGTCGAGGAAGGAACTCATATGTGGTTGAAGGATTTACTCGCAGAGCTGGCCAAGCGCTGTGCAAAGGCCTGCGACGCTGCTCATGAGGCGGACGAAGCTCTGCAGACAGTCGGCGAGATCCTTGAACGGTTGGAGAATCAGGAGAAGCTCGAACGCGAGAAGCTCCGCCTCATCGCTGAAACCCTTAGGGCTGTCGCCACTGCTTTGGAGCCTCAGACCTCTGCGTAAGGCCCTTAGGATTTTCCCGTTCTTTCGCATCATGGCTCGGATCTCCCCACCCTCGTCTTCCTTCCATGTCTGCTTCCCATTTCGTTCGTGACTGATGTATATAGATTTTGAGCCTACTGCGGCTGGTCCTGTCTTTACTGGTGGCTGAATTGTTATATATATCATATTGGCATGTGTAATCTCCATCTTGTAACTCAGTACTTAGTTTTGAATACATTTTGCTTTTGTGTCATATTTGTAGCCGGCCCCAATGCGAATTTTTGATGGCGTCAGTGCCCGGTTTACTGATCCCTCTTCCTCCGCTCCGCCACCACCATTACGCCCTCCCTGCCGAAAGCTATCTGAAGCTCGTGGTTTAACCATAGTTTCGGGTAGACATCACCTCCAGGATCCTGCTAGGCATAGCTACCCGAAGCTCGTGGTTTAACCATAGTTTCGTGGAGTCGTCATCTCCAGGATCCTGTTACTGCGGTCGCACGGCGTGTCGTCAACGAAGTTCTGGAGATCATACGTGCAGGTTCTCAGTGTTATGGCTAGCTAGGATACGGCATACCCATGGCTGCTTCGCCTCCCCAGGAAATACACGGCGTACACGTTGGGCACTGAGCAACTCGCGCTCGAAATCGACACTTGTATGAAAGGGTCGCCTCTCCGTTCCTCGCTTTGACAGTACGTCCCATTTGCTTTGCTTCTAAACACAAACTCATTCTGAGTCCTGACCCTGTCTAGTGCGGTGATGACTGGTTCATCGCCGTTTCGCATTCTCGACGATCCACCCATATCCCCACTTCGGTCAATCGGTGCCCTCTTCATCCCCCGGCCCTGTGATTTTACCCGGCCTATAACACTTTCCACTTCTACACGCGACGGGCTGGTAGATTGGCCGTTTCACAACTGCAGCCCCTCACTTACAGTCCAGGATCCCCCATATCACGGCCAATGACCACCTCAGTCAAGCGTTTTGCACAACCCTTCTTCAACGACCATTTTCTTCCTACCAGAACGCCTTAACGGGCTGAAGGGTTTGGCTTCCAGCCTGAGATCAGTCAGTTTCTCGACCACAATATCGAAGCCTCCAGCGATTGCTCCTTTTCCTCGAACGAAATTCGATACGACTACGACACGCTTAAGGATCTACCCAGCTTGAGGTTGGACGAAGCGCAGCAATCTAAACCTCTACGTTGGCACATCTCACACGCTCTTGGATCGACTGTCTACGAGGGCCCCTAACACTCGACCAAATCCGATAGCCAGCTCGGTTCTGGGTGAGCCCCAACGGCATCAAGCTGTATGTTTGCCACCCACGACACGCTCCTGGATCGTGTTCCGGAGTACGCGCCAACATCGCATCGAGCACGCCATGGGAGCATTCCTGCGCCAGTACCACCAAAATGCGCACCGGGATCGCATCCAGCATGTCCTGGCTTTAAGTCTGGCACGTCTGGCGCAATCCTGGACGACTGTCCGTAACGAAGCACTGTCACACTAGCGGAGTACGCGCCAGGTTCGCATTCATCGTGGTCATGGGGCCTGGCTATTGCAACAAAAGCGATACTCCCACCGAAATCCAGTCCAGGATCGCATCGAGCACGCCAGTGGAGCATTCCCGAGGTTCTGCGAAACTGCCCATTGACCGAAATACGTACCAGGGGCTCCCTTGTGGCAATCTTCAGGGTTGCTACGCTTTGTCTCCCCACCTAGAACGTCCCTCTTGGGACTGAGGGTATGTTTTCTATGTTTATGCTATCACGACGACGCTGATATAACGACGTTAAGTTACAGGTGAATTGCCAACGGAAGCCTTGCTCAACCCAGCCGCAGCTGGCGAAGCGCAACAACATCAAGCTTTTACGCCTGGCACGTCTGGCCCGATCCTGGATCGAGTTTGTGTACGCGAGGGTTGTCACATCACCGAAACACGCCAGGATCGCATACATCGCGGTCGTGTGGCCTGCCTATTGCAGCACCAGCATCCACCCACCGAAATCCAGTCCAGGATCGCATCGAGCACGCCATTGAAGCATTCCTACGACAGTGCGAAGTTGCTGACCCCCGGAAATACGCTGCAGGATCGCATGCATAGCCGTCTAGGGGCCTTGCTATTTCATCGCCAGTGTCCCACCCAATCTAAATTCAGTCCAGGATCGCATCGAACACCCCTTTCGTGCATTCCGGGGCACTGCGAAGCTGCCCACCCACCGAAGTACGCGCCAGGATCGCATGTATCACCCTCCAGGAGGCCTTGTCATTGCAGCACAAGCATCCGACACACGAAATGCAGCCTTGGATCGCACCGACCACTCCAGTGGAGCTTTCCTGAGGCTCTGCGAAGCTGCCCACCTACCGCAATACCTACCCCAGCAGCTCCCTTGTGTCAATCTTCACGCTCCTGGATCGAGTCTGTGTGAATGAGGGCTGTGACACCAGCGAAATACGCGCCAGGATCGTAAACATGTCCCACCCACCGCAATCCAGTCCAGGATCTCATCCAACAAGCCCTTACACTGCTCCTGCTGCACTGCGAAGCTCGACATTGGCGTTAGGGTCGCATCAAACTCCCGTGTTTCAAACTTCACGGTTGCTACGCTTTGTCTCACAACGTAGAACGTCCCTCTTGGCGCTGAGGTATGTACTCTATTTCTGTGCTATCACGACGATACTGATATAATGGCTTGAAGTTAAAGTTGAATTGCCAACGGAAGGCTTGCTCACCCCAGCCGCAATCGGCGAAGCGCAACAACATCAAACTCTACCTTGGCACGTCTGGCCCGATCCCGGATCGAGTTTGTGTACGCGAGGGTTATCACATCACCGAAATACGCTCCAGGATCGCATGTTTCGCCCTCCAGGAGGTCTTGTCATTGCAGCACAAGCGTGCCATTCACCGAAACACGCCCCAGGATCGTATGGATCACCGTCTAAGGGCCTTGCTATTCCATTGCCAGTGTCCCACCCAGCGAAATCCAGTCCAGGATCGAATCGAACATGCCAGTGGAGTTTTCCTGAGGCCGTGCGAAGCTGCTCACCCACCGAAATACGCGCCAGGATCGCATGCATAGTCGTCTAGGTGCCTTGCTATTGCATCGCCAGCGTCCCACTCAACCAAATACAGTCCAGGATCGCACCAAACACGCCAGTGGAGCTTTCCTCAGCCTCTGCAAACCTGCCCACCCACCGAAATACGCGCCAGGATCGCATCGAACTCCCTTGTTTCAACCTTCACGGTTGCTACACGTTATCTCCCAACGTAGAACGTCCCTCCTGGCAGTAAGGTGTGTTCTCTATATCTGTGCTATCACGACGAGACTGATCTAATGGCTTGAAGTTGAGGGAGCATTGGCAACGGAAGAGTTGCTCGACCCAGGCGAAGTCTGCGAAGCGCAACAACATCAAGCTCTACGTTCGCACGTCCCACACGCCCCTCAATCGACTGTTCACGACGTATCCTTGCCCTCGACCAAACCAGATAGCCAGCTCGGTTCTGGGTGAGCCCCACCAGCATCAAGCTGTATGTTTGCCACCCACGACACACTCCTGGATCGTGTTCCTTCACGCGGAGTACGGGCCAACATCGCATCGGGAACGCCATGGGAGCTTGCTGCGCCAGTGCGAAGCTGCTGATCCACGGAAATACGCGCGAGGATCGCATATATCGCCCTCCAAAAAGCCTGTCTTTGCATCGCCAGTGTCACTCATCAAAATCCAGTCCAGGGTCGCATCAAACACCCCAGTGGAGCTTTCCTGAGGCTCTGGGAAGGTCCTAACCCACCGAAATATGCCCCAGGATCGGATCGGGCGCCCTGGTGCCAATCTTTAGGATTACGAAGGTTAGCGTCCCAACCTACAATTGTCCCTCCGGCGTGTTCTCTATGTATCTGCTATGTCGACGACAGTGCAGATACAGGAGAGTTGCCAACTGAACCTCCAACCCCGCGCACTTAACAACAGTCCGTGGGTTGACACCGGTTCACCGACGACGCTTTTAGCTTTCTTAGACTCCCTTACCAAGCTGCAAGGTTTGATTACAAGTTCAGATCAGGCACTTTCTCGACCTCATTGACCATACTCTTCGATTGGGTAGCTGCCCTGGATGGAATCTAATTCATCTCAATTACGAATCCACCCATGTCAAGTGGATGAAGGTGCGCAATATCAAGCTTTACGTTCACCGCATCTGAATCGACCACCTGCCTATGCGACTTGACAACACCAAAATGCAGTCCACGATCGCATCGAGCTGGTTCCCTCATGTCCTCTTAGAACTTTTGCCTCTCGCGGCCTTATACACTGTTCTACGCAAACCAGGATTCCGCCTTCGGCCTACCGCCGAACAAGTCCTGTTGCCTTGGAGGACACTTCTACGCAAGCTGCCACGACTGCCTACACCATCTGGAAGCTCAGTGTTCCGTTTGTGGGGCCCAAGCCTATGTTTCCCTTCTTTGCAGTAGATACTATAGTCAATCTTTGTTCTGAAATATGTTGATATGAAATACATATGCGTTTTCTGCCATCAAATTTGACTTGCTGATGTTTGGGAAGGGGTTCTTAAGGCAGACTTAGGGTTAGGGTGGTGGATGTAAAAAATCGCTGTGAAGGCTGGGCGAAGTTGGAATAACGGTGTGTTTCTGGGTAGAATCACCGGGGAACCGTTTCGCTTTTATAAGCTCTTCAGATTCCAACTTGGGTATACTCGGGTTAGTATTTGTCACGTCAACCATTGTTATTGTTATGGAAGCGCTATTGTCTGTAAAAATCATTGTTCTGTCAAGTGTTGCCTATGGCATATCAGAGATACGTCACAAGTGGGCGTGGGGGCATGTCCAACTTAGTCACCTTTCCATCAAAGGAAGCTCAAAGGCGGTGATACAGCAGGTCATATTACCTACCTGGTGCTCCTTATCGTAATGACAGTGT
>ML210461.1:0-25019 GCA_004369085.1 Coprinopsis marcescibilis | reverse complement strand
TACGGTTGACGGGAACGTCGTGGATGAAATTTCCCGCGCGAGCACATCTCGGCATTCGCCGGGCCAGTTCCCACAGATAGTCCCAGCTTGCGCTTGTACCTACCACAGCTTTTATATACTCAGTTCGACTCCGGAGGTCGTAAAACCCGTTTAAATAGTAGCAGACACGTCTATAGTAGGTACTGGTGCTGTCCGCTTTCCTTAGCTACAGATGCCAACAAAGGATATTGCATCCCCAAGTCTCTATCTACAGACTACGTCTCAAAAGGACTGGTGTGGTGTTGTTCCACAAACGAGTTGATGCCTTGAACACCGTGAACACCGACTCCAGAATCTCTGGAATCAATCTTGGACTTGAATACATAAACTGAAACTTAAATAATATGTACTCAGTAGCCGTGTGGGTCATTGGATCAAAGAGTAGAACACCTTCAACGTTCACCAGCATGACGAAGCAATATAGGGGTCCCTATTGTATGTAATGAAATTAGCACCTGTGTCTCGTCTGCAGACAGCGTCGACTTACCTTGCAAGTCAACAAACATGATTTGATGCTGGGTAGACTCGAGTACGAAATGGGCAAACGCATAAGTGGTCGGATGAGAGATCTCGGAGTGTACCGATGTATACTGCAAAGTGCCGCTAAACCGGTCAACGCGCGAATTTGCGTGTCTTTCCTCCATCGGCCATGTAAAGCCCGAGTCTGGCGTGCTAGCAGAGTCGTTTTCTATTTCTCCCATACCAGATGCTTTTGAAGCGTTTCCGCATTCCTGAAGAAGCCACAAGTTCGCAAATCGGAGATCTAAACATACTGGAACCATCACTGCGTCCGTACACAACAAGCATATGCCATCGGGTCATGTGCCTGCTGATGCTATTCAGCGGCCCAGCGACTACGACGCCAACGCTGTGAACTGCTTCATTAGGGTTCCTGAGGACATCCAACAACAAACAAGACGTCTGATTGAGGAAGAGGTTAGTCCGCGCGAAACCTTTTTCCACTGGTTTAGCGATGATTTCAAAGCCATTGCTGAGGCCGCCTATATCTCAACTGGTCAACCTCCTACTACTTTAGACAATGCTTGGGATGCTTTACAGTCCATTTCTGATGTTATTGGAGATATGTTAGAGTAGAATGTACTAGTCTGTTCAGGTACATGCTCAATTCACGGTGCCAACACGGTGCACACATTTTAAGTGGTTGGCATCTGTAGCTAAGGGAGGCGGATGGTACAAATACGTGATATATACCTATATGCTACTATTAAACCTGTTTTACGACCTCCGGAGGCTAATTTGATGTATAGAAGTGGTGGTAGGTACGAGGGCGAGCTGATGTTGTCGGTGGGAATTGGCCCGGTGAATGCCGAGATGTGCTCGCGCGGGAAATTTCATCCACGACGTTCTCGTCAACCGTACACGAGGATCTCTGCGAATTATGGAAACCTCCTGTATATAAACCAGGCCTTTCACCGACCATGGATTTCTCAAACTGCTCCGACTACTCTTCACTCGACTACGGCTATTCTCACTCTGAAGACTCATCTGGTAAGTTGCTTAACTTCTAGTAGATTGTCTTCACGTGCTTATTCAATCGGAATCAGATATCCGATATCAACATGTCTGCGCCCAGCTTTGACAAGAGACTGAGCTCTACAAACGCGATTCTTCGCCAGAGGATGAAAGTTCTAGGAGTCGACAAGGATATTGCGGAGAAGATTCTCGCTCACAAGTGGGACTTGGACGCAAGGAAGATACGTGATCTGGCATATCATATTGATAATGCGCAAGAAAAGTCATGTATAAGCCCTTCTTCGATCTCTGCGAGCCCCTCCTGGCCGCTGCACTGAGCTTTGTTGAGCCCGCAACCGTGGCGGGGTCCCACGAATCCACGGGTCAGACGCTATATAGCGACGTCTTCTGGAGTTCACGGACTCAGCTCAATGAATTCAACAACGAGTACAAGCTACAAGAAAATCGAGACCTTGAACCTGATGGTGTCATAGTCAAGGCCCCAAAGCCCGCCTTCTACGATCACAAAGCCAGGTGGAAGACCTTACAACGTTCAACGGAATTTAGAAGCCTCTTGAACTACGAGGCATTGAGCTTCGTTAAGGACATTCCCGAGCCACTCAATTACGAGTTTTCCAGCTTAAACAATGAGAACAACAGGAGCAGAAAGTCCGACACGCGCACTCCTCCAGACGAATCGTTGGGCCTGGCATCCCAGAGTTTCGCCAGCACCAATTTGACGCGCATCGCCGAGGAGTCTGAGCAAGGACCTATCGGGAGCAAGTGCAACGAAGGGCCAGGAAGTGTTGCCACTGGGAAGGCCAAACGAACCCGCAACATTCACGAGCCTGGAATGCCATGAGTCAAGATCCCAGGGATTCCAGATCGCTTAAAGAGGGACAAGGCGTTTAATTGCTACAGTGAGCGCGTGATGCATGTTACAGTTGGTCGATTGTGCAGGGAATTGTGGTGCGTGGATAGCGCCGAAGAATTCTTTGCGGTATGGCTCCAATGTGTCAAATGTATGTGAACTTCTCCGTATATTCCCTCACCCCCATTCCTAACCATGTTTTTTCAGGCCATTTTGTATCGTACAGTAAAGGAAATGATCTTGATCGGAATCTTAGTGAGAACAACCTCCTGTTTTGGAGAAAGGAGACGGTGGCAAAGTCTCCAGTGAGATCAAAGGGGTGATCAACGACTGGGGCATGGCTTCTTTCGTTGAAGAAGTTCAACTCTCCGAATCCGCGACTAAGCAGCAGACGGGAACCCTACCCTTTATGGCCTTCGATCTCCTTAGTTCCTCGCCTCCCCGACACCTTCTGCTGCACGACCTTGAGTCTCTCTTCTGCATCCTCGTCTGGGGTGCATGTCATTACAACTTTAGCGAGCCGGACCTTGAGAAGAGGTGCAAGCAAACCAAGAACACGCCTCTCGACGTATGGGGCAAGCCGAAATATGAGTTCAATCCATGATTGGAAGTATATCTGGTTCAACGACGGTGTCGAGGGGAAGAAATGGACCGAAATTCAAAAGGCCATCCCAAAGGAGTTCGCCGCAATTAACAAGAAGGCTATTATCCCATTGTTCGCTATGTTCTCCTATGCGTATACTGAGAAACTTACCTGGAGGAAGCCAAAGAGAGGCAGACCTTACGAGGATGAGACTATGGAAGGAATGGTCACTTATAAAACATTTATGATGGAAATGGGTGAAGACCCCGAACTGTGGTACGGCACACCTTTGTTTCGGTACGTTTCACTAGTATCTCGGATAGTTACACTTATGTAGTATGATCTGATTCGTGTACAGCTCATTGCCTGAAGGTGATTCATTTCCCAAGCATGCCTGAGTCCCAATAATAGCCCATTGTCACATCGTAATAGTCTCAACAGCAGAGTTTCCCAGTACAAGCATATTTGTATAATAGTGTGACTCACGAACTCATTGTTCTCAGCGCAATATTCTGAAATTCAAAGTCGGCCCTGGGCGATTGAACCAATTTGCTAACCTTCTCGGAGAGTGACTCGGATACGTCCTGCTTTGAACTTTGGGGTTTTTCGTCTCTTCAGTATTTGTCGAGGGTTCACGGAAATTTAATGTTCTATTGAAGCCGTATACATAGTATCCGTTCCTGTTCCTTGGCTGAGTACCCTGCCAATTGGAATAAAAATTTGTCCGTCCCAAGATGGTCGGGAACGACGTTACAGGGTGTAACCAAGATGTAACTACAGTGTAAACTCAAATCCGAGTCCGATATAAATACTCGACGCTACAAATACATAGATAAATAATACAACATTTCTCTAGCCATACATTCAAGAAAAGTTCAATAGGCTGTATGGTCGAACCCCGAAAGGAAGGGAAAGTAAGCTACAGAATCCTGCACGGAGACGTTTCTACCGGCAGGGGGGAATGACGAAACATAAACAAAAAAAGTCCGCTACGAAATCCAAAACCACCTCCCACTCCGATGCTGGCTTGTCCTCTCAACTCGTCGTGTAGATATCCGTTCACGCGTACATCTTACAGCAAGCCACATCGTCAAGCACGCCTGGATACCCGTTAAAACGGCCTCAACAAGCCCCAGGATCCGAGAAACCCCAAAATTTGACCCTTGATGCGGTGCCGTGATGAAAATCACCAGGATGACGAACGCCGCCACCCAGAGCAGTTCCAGCGCAAATGTTGAAGCCACACTGATCCGTCGAGTCGTGGCCATCTTTCGTCTCCGGGCGGAGTAGGAAGGGTCGCGTTGGGACTCCCGTCTGCAGAGAATCCAGAGAGTGCTGGAGTGAATTATGGTGAGGAGTGCGGCGATAGGACTGGTGTAGAATGAGCCTTTGCCGCCGAGTTGGGACAGCGAAAAGCCGAGGATAATAACTGCGTTGAGAATGGATGAGGCGAAGAGTCTTTGGTAGCATGCTGAAAGGCGGAGGGGATCTTGAATGGTATAGTCGTCCGCGACCGAAAGTGGCATCATCTTGCGGGGCCAGCAGGGTGGCAGATGCGCAGTGCGATTGCTGAGGCGCTTGAATTGCCCGCGTGTCTTGATACCACCTGTCACTTCTCCTCCTCCCCTGTGGCTATAAGAGATGAAGTTCGGAGCAGTGAAATGTCCACTTACGTTGTATTTGGCTCCCTACCCTAGGATCAAGCTGGGATGACTATCCCCGACCCTAGGATTGGAGTTGTGTGCAAAAGTGGGTACTAGGGGGACCTCAATCGTTGGACAGCAAACAACACATTTTATCATATTCACCAGCTTGATTTACACCTAAAACAGGCTGTGCCCACGAGAAGAATGGTGCAGAACTGAAACCTTTCCACCAAGGTGTAGAGATGGCGGAGTCATCGGTCGCTGGAGAACAGCGTAATGTCGTCAGTGCCATGTTGGTGCCATGTTCTATCGTCGCAGCTTGTCAGTCGCCGCAACTTAAAGACATGTAGTTGCTTGTACATCTCCGCGCTGTGACGGAACCGAGATGTATCAGGACCTGAAAAGCGATGCCACCGCACTTCGAGATCGTGTCGGTGCAGGTATTGATGATGTTGGAGTTTGCCGATGGATAACCCTTGTAAAATTTGTTTGGGGCTGTCGGCGGTGGTAGTAGGAAGATATCGGTGGGTGAGGAGCGAGGAGAGCTAGCAGTTGTGCGAGGTTACCATCTTTGGATGGAGCTTTCGTGTGACGAAGCACGGATCGCTGTGACTCCTTCTCCGGCCACGATTCGCCCGGAGCGGTGGTAGGGCGGTTACAAGAAGGCAAGAGGGGTCTATGTCAAAACAGTTCTTCTTGTCCCACTGTCAGACCACCAAAATAGCAGGTTAATGCCTTTAATTTTGACCCCATCCATTCCTCCTCGACCTCGACTGATTCATTCGGCACTAGTTTGCTGATTTCGTTGAGATTAGTATTCCTGGGTAGATAGAAGGCGATATTGGGCGTTATCTTTCGGGATAGATCGAACAACTCAGCCCCGGGGATAGGTAAAATGGCATCGAGTGAGTACGATGGGTGTTGTTGGCTATCACTTTTGTCGTTGCTGGACCCCGACAGGTAGTCGACACCACCCCATGGTGGGCTCAAGAAAACCACATCTATTGGCCTTGACTGCGTCCGTGAAGCGATGCTGCTCGCGAACGAAACGTAGTCGGCGAGGATGAATTCGATCCGATCGGCGACACCGTATATCTGTGCGTTGTGTCGCGCGAGAGCTAGGCGAGTGGGAGATGTATCCACAGCGATAACTTTGAGCAAGCACATCAGATGCAGGCTACCATGGAAATACTGCTGAAAACACACCTCTGTTGCACGTCTGAGCAAACGCAATCGCATTTCCTCCCACTCCACAGAATGCGTCAAGAATGGTATCGCATCTGCATCTTTCTGCAATCTGGGTGGCGATGCGTTCCGGTGTGACACTGAACCAACCTTCCTCGTCCAATAAACAGCCTGGGGGTTCAGAGTATAGGGAAAACAGGCGGTATCGCTGAGAAAAATCTACGCAAAGCGTCAGAATTCAAGAGGGCCTAGCAAACAAAGCTGACACGTACATTTCTGCAGCTTTTCAGGCAGCTCGTATTGGTCTTCCACATGCGATACCAGTGTCGTCGCATCATACACCTTCTTCACTGCTTTTTCTGCCACCTTTATGTCCTTTGAAGGTTGTTGCTCCAGCGCGCTGGGTTGGGAGGTGTCGGGCTGGAATGACTCTAGGACAAACCTAGCTAGCCCAGTAAGCCCAGCCTTTCGTTTATTTTTGCCCATATCAGTTTAGGGGCTGTATGAGTGCAGTATTCGTGATTTGAGGTTATGCGTCGTCGTCGTGTTGGTCGCAATGTCGAGACGCAAACTCGCTGCTCGACAACAACGCGACTGTCGATTTTGTTTCAAGTTTGATGGGCCCAACCACCTTCGATTAGATTAGATGAGGATACGAATCTTATCTCATCATCTTATCCTATCGTTCTGTGGGTCTCGCCAAGCTCCCTAACATTGACAAACTCACCGCCAGAAATCCTAAACTTGAATCTTTTGTCTAGCCTCTAAGAGTCTACTCACTGTTGTCTTGAAAGAAGAGGGTACATGTACGGTGCTTATTCCATTGCCAATACCCATCGACACGGTTACATTGCCACGTTGACTCGAAAAGTGTGGTTCTTCCGGACTACTAACGGGCGACCTTGAAGTTGTACTGCGTGAAGTGTTCACTAGGCTGTATATCGAGTACGGCGCCTGCCCGTGTTGATGCTAGTCGTACTTTCTTATGGATCTGGGCACGGACTTCAGCTAGAAATCCGCTCGAAAGCTAATGTCCTTGTTCAGGTTACCATGGCGCTTATTCGAGTCTTACGCAAGGTCGACCAAGTGACAAGTGCCTGGGCGTTCAGGAACCTTCTCCGGGAGTGCTCTTTATCCCTCCAAACGCATACAGTACAAGGGATGCGCAATTATTAAAACCCATGGTTTGGCCTCTTGTGGGCGCTAGGTAACGGTAGCCTTTCTGCTATGTAGGGCAGCTGGTTCTAGGCACTCGTCGGGTGACCAAGTAACCATGGCGCTTACTCGCATCATATTCAATACCTTTAATAATAATGGCAGGTCCGTGTTCATTACCATGACTCAGTTCCTGGCCTTGTCAAGCGGAGCTCGGCAGTTGACTCACCGATCAGGTTCTCTCAGGAATCAAGACGTCTGTCGGGTTCAGGTCACGATCAGACGTCGGGTAAGTAGCATGATGCTCGCCGCGAACCTTTCAGGTGGATACCCGAAAGCAGCCAAGTCTTTTTGAGTGGACGATTGAATGATATTGAAATATACAGCTACTGGTACAACTTGTTCCCTATATATCGAGACATGTGTGGTATAGGAATCCGTCCACATTTAAATGCAAAGCAGATCTTAAACTCTACGAGAGATTGGACAGAATAAACAGCAACGCGAAAGCACATAAGACAGGTCGTTTAAGGCCATAACTCCGAGACGTCATAATAGAATCGTATCCAGGTCAAACAAACATTGGCAGTTGGAAGCGCCTCATCTCGATCTATGAACTCGAGTTCAAGAGCTGCATGGCTTCTTGCATGACCGGCGCAGCAGATGAGAGCCAAGCCCATTCCCAGTTTTTCGTAAACTTCTGCGCATGGTGCTGCAAATAGGGAAGGAGATGCTCGTCTGGGAGGCTGGGATCGAGGTCAACGTTGTGGAAGGTGAAATATTGACCGTTGATTCGGTTCCGGTTGTGAACGTCGTGGTCGACAGGACGCCTGACGTGATCGTAGATACTCAATACCCGTGGAAGTGTCTCGCGGGTGGCTCCTGGTTGTATGAGAAGTGTCGCCAACACGAAAGCATCCTGCAAGATAGTTGGTAACGCCGTTAATGAATCAAATTTGGACGGCTCTTACCTCGATGGCCATAGCGGCACCCGATCCTTGATGTGGTGGGCTAGCGTGAGCCTGGAGGGACAACTGATTAAGACGACCCTACGAAAGAACAATACCATTGGCCAGGACTTACAGCATCTCCAAGCAGGGCGACCCGTCCATGGGAATAACTGCTTAGTGGACGGACAGTATGAATTGCCCATCGAAGCGGTCTGTCGATGCACTGAGAGCAGAGCCAGATCAGATCGTAGCACTAACGGTGAGTATATGAAGTAAGACTTACATCAAGTAATGCTTGAGCCTCTGGCTCCCACTTTCTGAACATTGTTGTCACCTCGGAGCTGTCAGTGGGGCAGACCCAAGCTCCGTTGAACTTAGTATCTTCAAGGTCGTGTCGTGCAGTGAAAGCAACGAAGTTGATCATCTTTCCTTTTTGGATGGGATAGGCAATGATGTACTAAAGGGCGGAGGGCACATCGAACGTCAGCTAATCGTTCCATGGCATCAACGGAAAGGTCAACTTACTCCATTTTTGCCCAGATACTAATGATAAGGAGGGATGTAAATCAGCAATGTAGAACGAAACTGGCCGATTCGAGAAACATATATACCTGGGTTGGCTGTGTGAAGACTCGGTGATTGGGGCAGCGAGCGTTAAGTCGCTCCGCTGGGATTAACTCTCGGTAGGCGTTCTGGCCACACCATAGTGGATCGATGGAAGCTATGTATTCGGCGGCTTCTGTACTTGATTGCGCTGTCTGGGCTTTCTCATTCATCATCGAACGACGAACCGCGGATTTGAGCCCATCAGCACCAAGGAGCACGTCGCAGGTCGTAGTCGTTCCATCCTCGAAAAGTAATTCGATCGGTCCTGAAGGGTGTTGGGTATAAGACCGGAGTCGTTTTGAGCAGTTGACTCTACATGATCGAGGCAACTTCCGAAGCAATGCAGCTTGGAAATCAGCACGATGGAAGGTCATCAAATTCCCTGGGCAACGTGAAGAAGCGGATTAAATTCTAATTAGACAGCGAAGAACAGGAAGGCTTACCTTTTGTGACGAGGGTGTAGAATTCGAGACCCTCGGGTCTATCGCTCCTGCGATACTTGAAGGAGGATACTGTATAGTGTGGCGTTATAGGGAATGCCAGGGTAGCGAAGAGTTCGTTAACATACCCGGACCTTCCACAGGTTTGATAGCTGTCGTCTTCAAAAGCTCTTCATCTAGGCCTATCTTTCGAATGATTTCCCATGGACCTGCGGAAGAACGTTGAATATCCACTTGGGAAGACGGAGCAGCACCGGCAGGGCTTACGGGAGAAAAGTCCAATTCCCGCGCCGATTTCAGTGAGCTTCTGAGCGGACTCGTATATTTCAACTTCGATATCTTGTGATCTTGCGAGTATGACTATGCAGTTGGGTCAAAACCTCGAGGAATAGTGCGGGAAGAGTTGGTCTTACTCGCAGCAGTCAGCCCTCCAATACCACCTCCGCTACATACGGGAAGAACACGTCGATCAATGCCACATCCAGAAGAGCCGTCAAGGACACCGACTGACCAAATAGCAACCCTAAATTTCGGTCCAGAAGGCATAGATATCGATCACAGGTGGTCTAGAGAGATCTTTGGAGAGAGAGGCGCAGGCGGCAAAAGAATGTTGGAAAACGTAGAAGGATCAGGCATTGCATGGGCCATTTTGAAGAAATTCTGGTCTGCCGGAAGACACGATTGAACCGGACTTCTTGTTCGAGGCTTGGGGACGTTCAACCGAGAATCTGTGACATGCAAGATCTCGAAAGCAGATGGGACCTTCCTCCTTTGACAAATGGGGGCGTCTGCAACTGTCCCACGATCAAGTCGCGCTAATTTGACCGTCACCACATCAATTTATACACCGGACTTTCGTCACCACACCCATTTGCCTACCTCAAGAATTCTGAGGAAAGCCCTTCCCTATCGCCTAGGTCAAGTGATCAGCAATTCCATCTAGTACTGTGCCGCAGCCAATTAATCCACCTGTTTATTTTTTGTAGCCAAGCTTCGCGAGGCACGCGGAGCCACCTCCCGCTAGCAAGCTGATGGCACGAGGTTAAGCAACATTGCGGCATTTTGTCTCAAGCATGTTCCTTGGAGCGAATAGTTTTTCATGAAAACATCGTGGATCAGCCCTGTACTCGCGAGGCAAAGACGTAACTGGTGTTTACTTACTTCTGCACAATTTCGCCAAATGCATTTGCGCACGAATGAGTACAAGTTTCGAGCCCTGAAGGCGACCTCCTGACCCAACCCAAGCCGAAATGATTCCTCATTCGATCTCAGTTGATGGATAGACTTTGCTTCGAGTCTGAATAAGGATTGTCGGATGATGCTTTGGCTCGAACTTGAATGCTTGATATGATGCCTCCGGCTACTAGCAAGGTCTCTTTCTCAGTTGGGTTAAGATCGGTTTTGGTAGTACTCACTGGTCTCTCCTAAGTACTAGCAATCTAAGCCGCAGCTTATCCCGAGCTGCTGACGCCAGGTCTAGGCCGCAGTATGTATACTAGTTACCATCATCGTCGCTGGGCCTGTAATGGTGATCGCTAGAGCGCGGCGACGACCGTGTAGAACAACAACGATGGCGAGTTCATTTTAATTCCGCCTATTCAACTTTGGGCGTATTTCCACATTTAAGATATCGATAAGGTTGAGTTGTAGAGCGCCACCGCCCAGGTTTCTGGCGCCGTCCCATGTCTCGATGGGGATCTCTATTCCGCTGTACGCAGCTTCAGGTATACAAGCAAGCAGCCCACATACCATACAAAACTTATACCGTTAACGTGCTCTTGTGGGTAGCATTGAGTATAGAACTTAGATACAAGACGTACAAGAGAAGCCGGAGAACCCAGAGAAGGGTGGCACGTAAGATGTATTTCGGCATTTTCCGATGATTCGGCAGAAATTGTAATGTGGACGGCATTGACTTCGGCAGAACCGGCACGAATCGCCTTTCCGTTACCCATGTAAAACATAACTCTCCTCAGAGCCACCGATATGGCCGCAAAATTAATTCAGGAAGACGCGGTTCGAGTTCTGGAAAGATCTTTCTGATGTAGGACTACTAAATGTACTGTGCAGGGGACAGCCTCGGCATACCGTAACGGCAGAACTTTGGGACATTTGTTCTCTGGACGTTTTGGCTCTACTACCAATCACGGCTAAAACAGGGGACATCTAAATGAACTCAGTCCGCGAGTTCTATGGGCACCGACAGCCTATCTGTGCCTTTCTAGGCGTTGCATTCCCAAGAGAAGCAGTTTGGGCAGCAAGAAAGAAGACGGCGATTTAAAGGAAGCCCTCTTCATCATACACGCTCTATCGTCCCTTGTGCTGGCCCCGCTTTGTGATATTCTCTGAACTCTTCCTCTGTCTAAAGAATTTGAGAAGCACATCTGACAGTCTATTATCACCGTGGACTAACTCGATTTACGCTGGATGTACACAAGTGGCTGGAGTCCGAGCTCTACAGACGGTCGCAATAACAGTTGATCTTCTCCGGATTCGGGTAGGCAATTTGTGGGTTTGATGGAGCGGGGGGCAGGTAGAACATATGCAGGCATACCCATATTCTTCCTGATGTTTTGCATGACTGTTAAGAGCGCATTTGACTTCGACACAGATGACACTTGAGCAATATGACCTACACCCAACGGTTTCTAGACAGAAATGTTTGCCTATCTGTCACCGCCCAGAGGAAGTTCGAGCTACTAATCGTATGGTAGAGTGATGGTAAAATGGTACAGAATGCTATCCCCCAGGAATTCGAGGGTCCTTACGCAAGTGGGGGGCGGAAGTCAACATTTGTATGGGGCGTATTCCCTCTTTGAGACTCAAAGCGCCCGAACTTCTCTGCGACTGAGAACAAGTCAGCACATCTGATACCTGGCCGCAATAGGTGGCTAGCTCATTCATGATGCGATTTCTTCGACCTATCCACAACTAAACCACGACCGTATCGCAAGCCAGCACTATCCGAGATTTGAACCATCAGACTGCAACCCACGCCGGCACCGATTAAACCGGTTAACGCTTACCGTACTTGCACTAGGCCTCGATCTTTAGGGTCCAACAAGACTCGCTAACGCTCCATAGTCAGTAAGCAGAGAGCGGTGATCCTAAATTCTGACTTTCCTTCTGTGCTCCGTCCCTGCGTTGCCACACTACGCATCACCTGGCAATTGTGCGTAGTAACAGATCGCACACGATCGGAGAAGTGTAAATAGTCAGCGCTTTCCACGGATATCTGCAGGGTCGGTAGCTACTTGCAGGTGGATTGTATGACATCTTTTTTCGCGGAAAATTCCCCAAGCATACACACTGTGTGCATTCGCAAATGCATAAACACAGTTCCTTGATGGGATCAGTCTGCAAACACTGCTTAGACAGACTCACAGGTCACTTGTACAGCACCAGTTTGTGCGAAGCGTGCTGATCTATTGTGTGGTCCAGCCCCGAGTATATTAAAATTAAATAAAGTGCAGGTGTAGATTTAGTCAAAATTTCAAACTCGGGGGAAACGGCGGGCGTCGGGATCCCACGGACAACCAATTAGTACGTGACGTAAGGTTTGAAGGACGTTCCGGACGATTTCAAATTACTTGGGATTTCACAAACGAGAATTTGCTTTCATTACATTTACCATGATTCTGACACTTGCACATACAACACAGATCTATTGTAGAGGTCATAGGTAGGCAGGTAGTATAATTTACATATGGACAAGAGTGCGAGTGGGTGCCTCCATCAGTCAGCCCCGTTCGCACGCGCCTGTCCAAGATAACAAACCCACCGTCGATACATTCAGATGGGATCCATTGTTATTAGTCTCTCTGCTCAACCTTGTATTCGTTGCCGGACTCTGCACTCAGCCAGACGAGAAGACTGACACTATTATATTACCCCCCTGATCAGTTTGTACTTGCTTACACGTTCTGCTCATGAATCTTCGTGTTTGGACCTCAAGAGTCTAGAGTCTACGATGTCTGGAATATACAAAGCTTGGGAACCCTCCCTTTATGTGCTGTGTATGGTGCTGTCATAGTCTTGGTGCTGGAACGCTGTTGTCAAATAAAGGTTATTCAAGACCTGTAGCCGCTAACTCTAATATTCGCATGGTTGGATACATAAGAAAGGAGTGTTTGGGCAAATGGTATAACTGGGAAGGCTAAATGAAGAGCTGTCTGACGTCGTGATCAATGGCCGGTCAACTATAGATGGTAAGGAGATGTTGTTTAACCACTAAGATCCCCACAATGTCAGCAAAATTTGAGAGGGAGTTAATTAATGCCTAGGAAGCTTGAAGATAGGACATGTTCAGACCTCGGATCTATATACGTACTACATCTGATACATACAGGAACCAGGTTTGCTGATTTTGAATAGGAATGGAAGCATAGCCACAATCATGAAGCTGATGGCAACGAGCAGGGCAATGATGTAGGAGCCGGGACAAGCCCTTTAAATAATTATAATCGGTATATTTGCATAGAAAGGAGCTTCCCATTGGAACTTCCAAGTGAAAATTAGTTAATTTACTTGTGATTCTCTGTGTAAATTACGGGTAATTTGACGGGACGCGAGTTCAGTGCATGGTATTCTCTCTCATACCCTTGTGGGCTTCCTTACCTTAAGAACAGTTTCATCCTAGAGTACTGTACATTAAGCGCGCGTCCGATGATTTAAAGGATCAGGTGACGTAGTCACGTGATGGATTCACGCGGGAAATTACGTCATCACTGATGGAAGAGTGTTCTGCGTTGTGTGGTTATGATCGTGAAATTATTGATGGCACAGTGGTTAGTGCTAATGCTCATGCATTTGTAGCTGTGATATCTGTGTATTACAGGTTCAATGGATATGATAAGAAGGTATGTTTTGTGCTAATTAAAAAACCTCGAAAAAAGCTGCCATAGGATTGGAAAATGCAGTTAAATGGCATTGTACTTCCGCCATTATATTCAGCCAGCATGTGGTCTGCCTCGTGGTACTACCGTAAGGCCCAGGCGCTTCATATAGAGTCTGCGTTAATCACTGTCTCGTAACTGACTCTGGAAATGACCAGAATAGAAACTGCTAGCGGGTGTGCATGCACAGTTTATTGACAACTGGTAATCGACCTTGACGTTCATTTTCTATGTATAGGGGTATAAACATATGAAGGATGACATCAACGACTAGCTAATTTGCCGTCGGATAAAACCCGTTCCTCCGACACTACTTTTCCGGCATGAGAAGTCAAGCTCAGAATAGCAGTAATTGATGATTCACATTATGTATTGTGTTACTTGCAAGCAGGACCTATGACCAGCCCAGAGTTACGAATTCGTCAGCAAATCTACGAAACACACGAAGAATACAATCGAGGGTAATTCTTAGCCGCCTCTCTGGTCGGATATTGATATTCCCGAGATTTCCGCCAACGCCAACAAACTAATCGAAGCGCACATTCGTTGTCGAAAACCCACAAAACGCTGGCCATGCACTGTTCCTCCCCACACTGTTCTTCTACAAGTATACGGTTTTCGCGGAGAGAAGGGAGCTGACTAGCACGATTATGTCGGTCGATCACTATTAAGCAAGGGGCAGTGCCTTCACCATTGCAGTATAGGCGCTTTCTTCCCGCTCAGTCAGTTCTTTGCTTCGACCATGACATGCCAAGAAGCTACGACATGGCTGCCCTCGAGTACACCTTGACGCCAAAGGTATCTTTACAGACTAAATCGGCATAGAACAGGGCACGGAATTGCAAAAAATAGCGCGGCGCACTTGCTCCGACACAGTATGCACGCTCGCGAGGCTACTTATAGCCGAGGATTTGAGTGGAGGAATAGTGTCATCCTCAGAGCCTCAATGTCATCATCACCTGTAGGGTGCCCCTTACACTGGTACTTTGATCTCGAAGTAAGGTGCCGGCGCACGCAGTGCGACGATAAAAAGTGCCTACCGCGCCCATCGCTTCTCGTCATGCACGCGAAGGCTGAGCTAAGGAATCAGATAGGATGGTTACTAACCGCCATCTAGGTGGTGCACTAACATTACCAAACGGGTACACGCTCAACATAAAACTCCCGATAAACTGGGGCCAAAGCCTCCGATATCCGATTTCAACGTCTTTTTCAAGGAGAGCCGTGACCCGCGCGCATCGTCAAATCCAGCAGTCCGTTATGAGGTATTAACCACGATTCCACGGACAGGTGTAGGATGCGACAACGACATGTGGGACTGAGGCCAAGCACGGCAACTGGAGGTAAGTAGTGACCCAAGATGCTCTGGTCGAAACGAAACACTGGTGCTTGGAGACGGCGAAAAGCCTATAGAGGGGGGCTACAATGCTAGCTGCCGCGAGGCTACAGGACTTGTGATTTGGACGTCCCCCCAAGAAATCATCTACACCGGGATGGTAATCTTCCCTATTTCGGTTTCCTAGCCATTAATTAAACCCCAAGAAATATGTGTGGTGGTGGTTGTGGTATGCGGGTTGGTGAAATGCAAAGAGGGCAGCACTGGTCAGGGGTATCGAGCATCTGCCTCGGATTGACCTACATATTTGAGCAAATTCAAGTCACGAAAAGGAAGGAATGTTTGAAACTTGTCGTTGCGTACCTTGTTCGAGAACAGAACTTTTTCGAGCTGTCAGCTGATGTTCTAGTCAAGGAGATAACAGCTTGACTTCGGGCGCTCGAGTGTCCTATGATTTCAATTCAATTTGAAAAGTTTGTGTGACGGATGAGCCTTTGAGGGCTGTGATGGAAGACGAGACACGGGGTAGAGGTAGAGGTGGATGGTCTGGCCCGGCTGTGGATGGAATCTATCGTCCGGGTAAGAGTTTGAGATTTCACAGAAGCCTCATTGTATAGCAGGCGTGGTTATCACAGCAAAGGAGCGAAGTAAATAGATGGTGAATGAAGTCTATCAGACCCAGGTCCCGAGGCATCAGCCTGGGCGAAAGGCGGTAGCAATACTCCGATGACATCGAGGGAGACACCTGTGCTTCAAAGAATATAAGCTTGCGGTATCAGATATGATAAGATTAATGAAACCGACATATCCATGCTATTCCTTTACCATCCAAAGATGAGGTCCGACACCTGCCCAAGAACAGTCTTGTTGGGCGAAGGTTGCACATGTGGTACATTGGTATTGGTGTTTGGGCCTCCGCCACCGCCACCAATCGGCGCAGACGAAGGCGATCCCCACACCGAGGCTTGGGCAGCAGGCTTAACCCCCACGGTAGGTTTCTTGAAGGCTGATGTCGATGGGGCAAGGTGTATAGTTGTACCAAGGGTAGGGGTGTCAACGTGGTGAACAGGCGAGTATCGTCCCATCGGCTCGTCCACCGCCATGGCGTTGCCGGATTGGTAATTGTTCGTATTGGACTCTCCGAGAGTGGTAGCCCGCAGGCTGGATTGTCCGACCAAAGCATCTGCTTGAGCAGGGTCCTAACCGAAGGGTTGATATTAGCTATATTTCTGACCACCATGACGCTACAGCTTACCGCCCATTTCGCGCCAATCATCCAGCTTCCACCAATGATATCCCCGTTCTTTCGGACTGCTCGCATTGCATCTGCAGGATCCTTGTATCCTATCCTAAAGCAGTTCACGATGTCCGTATTCGGGTCCGCTTCCGTCGACTCCCCCAATGACTTGAAGTATTCGACGGTGACGCTGTATTTATCGCCAGGATAACCGAATACGATGATATAAACGGGTTGTTGAGAGTTCGTTGCTGCACTCGGTGCAGCCTTGCTATTTCGTCTTCCGAATTGCGAGCTTTCGAGTACTGTGGAGTTCTAAAGCGTTGTGAGTTAATGCGGCAGTTAAGCTTAAATGACTACTCACTCTAGGTTGGAATCGAGGAGAATCGTTGTTCAGGAACACTTCATTGGGAATATCATTCACTGAAGAGATGGGTGGCGCATCTTCGTCTGCCAAGTTTTGTCTTTGTCTGCCAAACCGCTTCGATCAGAATTAGCAGCTCTCAACTTGGTGCACGACATACCTGGAACTTTGGAACATGGATTCCATGCCAAAATCAGTCGTTGTACCCCTCGTCAGGACCTGATTCAGCTTGGCTTTTGTCGGAACGACAGGGACTTCATCGACGCGTTGATTCCCTGGTGGAGAGTTCTTAAGGTGACGGGGTCAGTCAAAAGGTCATCAAAGAGGACATTCTCTCACATTGTTTTGTGACGTCGACTATGCCTTTCTTTCAGAATACAAAGCTTCCAAAAACTGCGAAACACGAACCATAAGATATCCAGACTGGTAGTGGCTCCTTGACTGGTTCAACGAATCGCCAAAGGAGGTGCTTGTGCTTGTGCTTCCCCAGTTGTTCAGGTTGCCATTGTGGTGCGAGGAGGTCGATGAAGACATTCCTGCTACTGTAAATGGTGCATTATGCATCTTGGGCGCGTTATGATGAGAAATTCAGGAGATTTGGAGAACAACACGAGTCAGAAATGTTCCTCAACAAGCTCGCCGCGACTCGATGGCGGCCACAGCGCTGACATTTGGCGCAAACCTCTGTCTCAAACATGACAAAGCTGATGCCTTTCGCTCTATACACGAGCAAACACAGGACGAATGCGGCTTGCCCCGACAGCACCGGGTTTCTGCTCTTTGAAGTCTTCCACCACAATTCACGCCCGTTTCTTGCAATTCTTGCCTGCTTCTAAGCTGTTTTTGATAGCCATTCATGGAGTAGGGCCTGGTATGGGAATGAGGCCACATGAATCCCCATTCAGCGAAATGATCACTATACTTAAAGCTTTCAGTCTGGTTGCGCTGCTCCAACTCGTCTAGGTACGTTTTTTCAGCGGGATAAATGATGCTTTATAAATTCATATAACCCAACGTCTAGCGAAAGCCTACGTTAAATCGAACATGCAATACTGCTGCGGGCCAATTCGTTGGCAGGCTGCAGCTTGACATGTAGCAACCAAGCTGGCAACGACATTGGTTCGGGAGCTAATACATTATTCTACTCCAAGTTCCAAGCCATTTGTCAAGTGGCAGAGCAAAAAGACGCGTTGCGAGGATGATGACTTTGCATACAGGAACAACGGAGGATACAGTCATTACGGGTCATTCGTTGTGAGATGCTATCGTCATTATTCGTTGCTCTGCGCAACTGGTTGGACATGATTCCAATTTATTCAGATATTTTGAAGCTGATCCAATCTGAAACAGATGATAGAGACTGGGTTCCTCAGTAAGTAGCTGCGACCTTTGCTTTCGCGGGTTTGTAGGGTATCGAAAGTTTCATATGTGTCCTTCCTCCCTCTCATACATCTCCCATCTAGGGCCGCTTTTTGCGACGGCTTATCTCTCTCACCGCTCAAAGGCCAGGAGTTTAAATCTCGGAAGAATTCCAGGAACCCTTGACGAACAGTACAAAGCCCATTGACAGGGCCCAAGATCATTTGTGATATTTGCAAACAAGAAGATAATAGGATTCATTAAAGCGGGTCTGAAATAGCATCCTTGGGCGTTACTAAAAGTAGGTTCTGGCAGTCCAATCCAATGATCCGATTGACCTAATATCGACTTTCAGTCAAAAGGTCCTCGTCGTCAACGACGTAATAGACGTTTATCGCGCATACGGCAGCGACCTGAGCTTCAAGCGGCAGGTGTTGCGCCAGGCCTGCACAGGGAAAAATTGATTAAGCAACAAACATGCTGGATCGCGGAATACACATTACCTCCAAACGACGGTCTCGGTTTGATCGACAACGTACGGCCACCTGTCTGTAAGGGTGTGGTGGATTCTGATCGCGGTCACCGCTTCTTGAGCGTTGGCTTCTGGCTGTGAACACAGGCAAGGTGAGTGCCTCGGCCTCCTCGATCAGTCGTTATCTTACTGCAAAGAAGATAGTGAAAGCAATAGAAGCGATAACGGGGAGAAGAAGTTGGGGTTGCATCGTGCGGTTGACGTCAAATATGGGGAAGTTATTATTGCACGGCTCTCCTCCAATGCTTGGCTATATAGTGTCAAAAACCTTTCATCGAGCGCGTTTCCTTCGATTTGCTACCTGATTACGAAGTAATTCGTTCTAGCCACCATGAAGGTAATATAATATGTATCTAATTCAGTGCATTTACAGCGGGCTGACGCTTTATGACTTCGTGATGACATCTAGAAACACATTACGCCGGAATTCCGCTAGAAGACCGCTCTCCTCATTAAATGCGCTGCCCCTTTACCTTGGCGGGACTGCGACCTCGGGTCGCGTAACACTTGAATCACCTTTCATTCAATGTATCCAACTTGGCGGAGGTAAAATGTTTCTGTTGCCTGTGTTGGCGAACTAACAAGGTCATATTTCTCCGGCCAAAGGTGAAATAGCTCTTCTCCGAGATCCGGGAGGCTATATCCTCATCATGCTCAATTTGTAGCAGCGTACTCAGCGCGACGCGGACTATTACAGATCGCGAACTTGCAGGAGAAATTTACAACTCAATTCGGCAAGGCTGGGTCTCGAAAACCTATATAACCTCGAGAAACTTTGGCAGAGCATCCTTTCAACAACAACGACTAATTCAAGAGCCTCGGTGACTTTTACACACCAGACTCTTATTGCTTCACTTATTTCGCGATGGTTTCTTATACTCTGTCATTCGTCCTTCTTCAACTTCTACCTGCTACAATTGCAGCATTCGGTCCTTCTGGAGACCTTCTCATCGGCAACAGGTTCATTTCACCTGACGGCTTTAATCGATCGTAGGTCGTTCGCAACTCATGCAACGCTGTCGTGTTCTGATGATGTTTCTAGTGCTGTGCTCGCTGGTAGTTCACGAAGCGGATTGACCTTCCCCGGACCAGTCATTGTTGCGAACAGGGTACGGTTCTGCACTTCAGGACGAGAAGAAAAGTGACACTAACATGCCGACTCAGGACGATCGGTTCAACCTGAACGTGATCGACCAGCTGACTGACCCTACTATGCTCAGAACCACCAGTATTGTAAAATGCTCCCTCTTTGACCTCTGAAATTTGCATTGACCAGAACCTAGCATTGGCACGGATTGTTCCAGAGAGGAACCCAATGGGCAGATGGTCCCGCTGGCGTTACACAATGTCCTATTACTCCTGGAAGCTCCTTCCTCTACCAATTCCAACCCCGCAACCAGGCTGGAACCTTCTGGTATCATTCTCATCACCGTAAGTTATTAAATTCAGATGTTAATTGCAAGCTTTCTTTCCTGATTTCCGGCATTAGAATCGCAGTACTGCGACGGTCTTCGCGGTGCTTTGGTTCTCTATGACCGCCGCGATCCCCTGCGCTACATGTGAGTTGGCCGCACAAACGTCTGTCTATCGATTTGATGCTGATTATTGTTTATCCGCAGGTACGATGTTGATGATGGTAATTACCTCGCGTTCTTTACATGCTGCTAGATTACTGATACCCTTTCAAAGAATCTACGATTATCACTCTGGCAGATTGGTAGGGTTTACCTAGTCATTGTTGTTGATGACGTGGCACTTATGTTCGCATCCAGGTATCATGTTCCTGCACCCTCTGCAGGCGCAGTTCCAACACCTGACTCTACACTTATAAATGGAAAGGGTCGCTATGCTGGTGGCCCTCCCGTAGCACTCTCAGTCGTCAACGTCGTCCGGGATAGACGATATCGTTTCCGTCTTATTTCCATCTCCTGCGATCCTAACTTTGTCTTTTCAATCGATGGCCATCAATTGGTAGCGCTTTTTTCAATCAGTCCATCGAGACCAGTAGCTAACATGTTTTTGACGTAGACTGTCATCGAAGTGGACGGCGAAAGCGTTCAGCCTCACACTGTTGACAACATCCAAATCTTCGTCGGCCAACGTTATTCTGTCGTCCTCAACGCCAACAGGCCAGTTGGCAACTACTGGATCAGGGCTGAACCCAACATCGGAACGACCGGCTTCGCAGGAGGTGTCAATTCCGCCATCCTCCGCTACCGGGGTGCACCAGCCACCGACCCGGTCAGCGACCGCGCGCCATTCAACAACCGGTTGAACGAGGCCAACCTTCGCAACCTCCGACCTGTTCCTGCACCTGGTATCCCTCGCCTCGGGGCCGCCGATGTCAATATCAACCTTGACATCGCCTTTGACCCCAATACCGTCCAATTCTCAGTTAACAACGCGACGATGCTGCAGCCTCCTGTCCCTATTTTGCTGCAGATCCTAAGTGGCGCGAGGACACCACAGGAACTGATGCCCCAGGGCAGTGTTTACGTCCTTCCTCGCAACAAAGTTATCGAGATCTCCATCCCCGGTGGTTCTGTCGGAACTCCTGTATGTATTTCTTTCCGTCGCCAACGTTCCCCGTTTGACTGAATGTCTTCCCACAGCACCCCATTCACTTCCACGGAGTCAGTACTTCCTTTATTTGTTTCAAACGCTTGTTAATGCTTATACGTTTGCAGCATCTGTTTAGCGTTGTACGAAGTGCAGGCAGCAATGTGTATAACTATGCCAACCCCGTCCGTCGTGACGTGGTCAACATCGGCGAATCGAACGATAATGTTACCATTCGATTCCTTACAGACAATGCTGGACCTTGGATCCTCCACTGGTGAGTAGCATGCATCTCTGACCCTGCCTTGATTGGCCCTGACACGACCTTTTTGTGGATTTCGCAGCCACATAGACTGGCATTTGGTTCTGTAAGTTCCTTGTTTAAATTTTGATGGCGACAAATCCTCACAGACATTTAGGGGTCTATCTGTCGTATTCGCAGAAGATGTGCCTACTATAGCCGGTTTGAACCCTCCCCGTGAGTCGTCTTAACATGTCTTTCAATGGGTTATCTAACATGGCCAAATTGATTTTATAGAAGCTTGGGACGACCTCTGCCCGAAATACGAAGCGTCCGGATTGGATTGATTCCCATATTCTTAAACAAACACATCGCAAAGAAGATTGCGAATTGTATCACTCTTGCGCCTACCTTTGGCGATGCTGCCTACGCGTATACGTCTGCACCTACGGCTTGATGTTGAAAGGTCAAGGACATTGCACTCTTTTGTTCGGTTGCTTATGGACTGTTGCTGAAATCTACGATACAAAGTAGTTAATGTCTTTACGATTAATTCCTCTTCCCCTTCTACATACACTGGCTTCCGAGATGATATAACCGGTTGCTTTCGAACGCGCATTTCATTCACTTTACTCTTCTTCAAACAATGTACACTTACTACACTATTCGTCGCACTTGGTGTCTTAGCATAATTTCATTCTTTCCGTTTATAACACTGTCATTATTTCGTTCTCTCGCCGATTCATTGAATCGTATGTGGGGGGAAAATCGATATCTGCAACAAATGCAGGCCAAGCGGAGTCGATGGCCTCTGGACTGTCGTAGCCTTCCTTCCGAGGACATATTGCCGGTATTCTAACAAGACAGTGGTGATTACCGGAGACTCAAATAGACCAAATACTTCCTTACAAGTAAAAGCCGCATGCTTAACACACTCGGGCACCATAGCGATCATGTTGAGCAATGCAACCCATTAGTGGAAATGTCGGATGCTTGACGACCGAGTATGGTAGGATGGTTATCAGCAGCGGTGTTCTATACAGTAGGTCAAGGGTTGGAGAGGGGAGTTAAGTTATGACTCGTGGCCTGCGAAGATATCTTTCTCCTTAACGGAACGGAAGAAGCTTCGTCAAGTAGAGGGGCCGGGAGGTTACTATCATATCACAATGCATCAAATGCAATTTACCTGAGTAAGTGTAGTGAGGTTCTGATAGCTTATGTCGTCATTTCATGTTCATCTGGCTGTACTTCGGGGAAATAGATTGGGCGTCTAATCGCCGCGTTCCAGAGGGAAGCGGGCGCCCGCGCCCCAGGCCCATTCCCTTGCAGGTCAGGGGAGATCAGTTTGTGCTTTTGCAGCGCTATGTGTTTATTTGTCTGTCAACACCGAGTTTCGAAAGGCCTATCGGCCATAGCCGCGGTAATACGGGAAACGGGATACTTAATGCTGGCATCAAAGACATTCTGACGCGCCTCATGCCAACATTCTCTGTCGCGGATCAAAACACACCCAAGGACAATGAGCAATCCAACGATTGAGCTTGCAGCGCGAGTGTCTCTGAGAGTTCTGTAAACATCCTGTGGTATATAAGCCAGCATATTACAAAGCCACACTCCCCAGAATCTTCCTATCTTACCTGTCCACGAAAAGTGAACATCACATTGTTTCCTTTGAATTCCTCACTCAAGAGGATTGCGCGAAGCTCACGAACAGCTTCCGCGTTGCTGGAGTTGTATTCGCGGCACAAGCGCTCACCGGGCGCTCACCGTCCATACTTGAAATCGGGGCTCATCTCCAAGCGAGTGTATCGGCGGCAGCTACTTTCAAGCTCGGTCTTGAGCCAACCAGATTAAATATGCTCACAAGGGTCGAACTCAACGTCGTCGGGGCTGAGAACACGACTGCTTGCAAGGAAGGCCTTGGGGGCCTCGACAGGCCAGCAAGACATGTGGCGAATCCCCCTTACAGCAATCTTTGGATGGACAAGAACGTTGCCGAGCTCAACGAGTCTGGTTCCAGTGTGCAAAATGTACGTGTTCCCTTTTTAAGACCACAATGTAATGATATCTAATCCGTACACTCAGCTCACTATATAGCATACAAGAAAGTAAAGGTGTTTCATGGGGACCTGAGCGAGAATATGATCATGTTTTGGAGGGAGACAGGGATGTAAGCTGACATTAAAGGAGTCCTGTATGACTGAGATATGGACCCGCTGTTATCCAATGCACCAGAGTCGAACTTGAAACACCACAGCGGCACCATTCCATTCATCGCTCACGAACTGCTCGACACTCTGGATGACCTTCCCTCCGACCATTTCTTGCGCCATGATCTCGATTCGCTCCTTTACATTCTGATGTGGGTAACCCAATCCCTCCCTGACCATCACAATTGGAAACAAGGGCTATTGAGGAATGGCACTGGGAAGTCCGACTCAAAAGTGTTCCTGGCCCGCCAGAAGGGTGCTACGGGCCCATTGACTGAATTCGAGCAGTTGAAGGCCGATTGGGTCGCACCGCTGATTACCCTCTGGTGTGACGCGATGTTCGATCGTGAACACGCGGAACGGAGAGATAAGAACTTTGCAACCTATGACCATGCCACACTTGGTGGACAGCTTACTTTTCAGACCTTTATGGAGGCTATCAAAGAGGCCATCGAGAAGGAGTTGCTGGCTGGCTAGCTTCCTTATATAAATATAAATGCCTGCGCTTCATATTAGCTAAGTCTTCAAGTGCAGTTATATCGACTCCTAGGCACGTGTATACCAGATATCGCCTATGCTGTATTGAACGAATGGCCCTGTATTTCACAGTACCTCGGTCCTCATCACCAGAAATACTAGCCGCTATACCCACCTGGTATCTATCTATATCCTTCAACCCCAGTTATGTTTTCTCTATCCCCGGAAAGGCAGGTATACTTAGCGGTCAGAACGCGAGAGCAACTTTCTACAGCCAGTGCGCTCGCACCCCTAGCGGTTTCGAGTACATCCCGCCTCATAATCTCGACGACATCAGGATACACTTGACATTGTATCACCCACACATATTGATCTAGGAATATTGGTAGCACCTGGATAGGGTCAACGGACGACACTGATAGTCGCAACGTGTGCTGCGAGACGTCGGAGTCGAGGCAAAAAAAACTCATACTGTTCTATACCATCCCTATCAAATAAGCCTCCAGAAGGCAGTAGGAGGAGATAAAGTGTAACCGTCGTCATGCTGTCTGCATTCTGAATCGCCCCTGCATGTATACATCTTGACGTGACGTCGGAGTCGAGCAGTTGAATATTATTTCATCCACGACACGGATGTATCCCGGCAGAATTCTACACGTGTTAGACCGTTGATGAAATGCTTATCACGGCTCCAACCATAATGAATGGATTGCGTAAACGGCGCGCGACTGCATATCGTCATTTTGAGCGTTGTTTCCGATGAAGGTACAGTCGACACCGTCTTAAACCATACCGGTGCTAACCCATAAACCGGGAAATCCCATACATTTTGAGATCCCCCACCCTCGTTCCCACCCAAAT
>ML210460.1:0-25234 GCA_004369085.1 Coprinopsis marcescibilis | reverse complement strand
AGGCAGCAATCCGTGGAAGGTGTACGGGCTTCGTGTCTTGTGAGTAACCTAGTCCAAATCACAACCAGCCTGAGATACTGACGTCTGTTTAAATGTCACCAGTTCTCTTGTAATCCTCGGAGGCGTTGTATTCCTATCTGTCATGTTCGCGTCGCGCTTTCCCAACGTGCCGGATATTGTTCTTTTATTCCTTTCTTGCTCCACCGCAGTATGGAGTTTCCGCAACTTCTCCAATAAAGACATGAAGTACTTCCTTCCCCCTCTTCTGTGAGTTAGCTAGCTCGGAACCAACGTTCGTAACTCATTTCTACCACAGACTAATTTTTACCGCCGGCTGCATGGTCCTCAACTATTTTGTCACCGACTTCTTTGGCTCTGAGAAGGCACTATATGTCTGGCAATATGTTAACAACTCGGAAATGTGGCTCGGCGCTACGCAAGAGGAGATCGATAATGCGGCGCAATCCTTGGTGAACTTCCTCACAAACTATTTCATGGTCAGCGTCGTACCCTATTCTATGTGGTTCATGCTATGGTGTTCCACTTCGTTTTGGGCACGTAAGATCAGCGTACCGTTTAGCGAATTCCGGTGAGCCACAGTGCTATGTACGTCTCGTCGAATCTCTGACAGCGAACCAGCGACGGAATAACTCTGCGTGGCCATATCCTCAAATTTTGCACCGTGATTGTCGCACCTTCTGTCGCTTGGGTACAGGCTACCTATAGTGTCAATTTCACTGAATCGGAATACGATATCAACTTTGGGCAGGTGCGTACCCTTGAATCTCGACTTTGCCTTCACATGATTAGTGGTTCTCACCTCCAACTACTGTCGTTTCTTAGATATTCTCACTTGTTGTCTCAGCCGTCACAGTCATCACGCTCCTCGACGAGATGATCCAAGTCAAACGCACAACCTGGGCCGCAGTGCTTCTTTCCCGCAAGATGCCGCAATCAAACGTTCTGGAGGAGATGATGAATGGGGGCGAAGGCCGGTATGGCTTTGGCGCCGAGGCTTCAGTGGCTCCCATGACGAGGAGAGCTTGGAATCCGGAGCCTGAGACTCAAGTAGTCGATTTACAGACTAGAGTTGCAGAAGACTCTTCTTCACACCTTGATGCCAAGTAGAAAACGCTATATACGAAGAATGATATCTCTGCATTTACCCCACGTACACTCTGAAATACCTCCGTAGAGCTAGGTAGGTATGCATTCCCACTGGAAACTATTATAAGCGCCCATCATTGCAACCCTCTTAATACAACTTATGAGTGTGCTACATACCGAACACTAGTATGGCTTGACACTTCCTTGAATACAATAAATAGAGACTCTGGAGGCTCCCATTCCTAGGAATTTTCATCTCATGTTTCCATGTGAGGAGCATCCATCCCTTCTTCTGACATTGCCATCGTGGTATTGTGAACCAGAAAGTCAAAGTGGTCTTTCCTAAAACAAAGCGCATCAAGTATACTTTGACTTGCATGGCATTGGTAAACAAATAAACTTACTCGAGCTTCACATTGAGGTCCATACCCGGGAAATGAAGCGAGACATCCTCTTCAAAGGGGCCTGGGCCATAAAGCAGAGCATGAACCGAGTGAAGTTTACCTTGATAAGACGGGAAAGTGGGGGTGAATAGGGAAGGCGAGGCTGCCCTTCCCGCTGCTATCTCGTTAAAGGGGGAAGGGGCCGTATCCGTGAATGCTCGTGAGCAGATCATGGAAGAAAGAACTCCGTCGGTTGACCAACACCGCGCAAGTCGCAAGCTTTTCAGACGAGGAAGGAAAACATTCCACGGTGGTGCATCTAGTTCCACATGCAACGCCACAATGAAAGCATCCGATATTGGTGCGGTGATTTCGAGGTGTTCGAGCGCCATCATGAGTGGGGATTGAATAATTGAGATGGCCATGTCGTCGTGGCGCCCATCTGCGGCGCCATCAAAGCTAAACTTCTTCAACTGCGTATTGAATGTGGAAAGGAGGTTTTGCAGTGTCTCCCATCCTCGTTTCGAGCCGTTGAAGGATCCGCTGTTGGTTCTCGAGTCAAGCTTAATGCTGAGCTTTCCACCGATAGCCGTGGTAGACAAATTCAAATCCGCGAGATGAAACGATACTAGGGCGGGAAGGGTGAGGTTGTCAATTATGCGACAAATATTTGGAATCGACGCTTGCCCCAAGTCGTGCGAGGGCACGCGAAAGTTGACCTGAAAATTCTGGAGTTTGGGCAAGCAAAGGGGCAGATCGATGACATCCTCATATTTGTGGAGGCTTTCAAACCGGTGAACGTGAAACTTGCGAAGCGACATCTTCGATCTCGATAAAAAGGTATGGATTTGGTGAAAATCGAGGATGCGCTCAAAATAAAGTTCAGTCAGCTTGTTATAATGTTGCGGGCCAGGGGCAACCAGGTCGAGTTGACCGTGTCCGTTCAGATAGTGAATTCGTTGGAGGTGAGGGAAAGAGTAAATGGTGTTGAAAAATAATTGATCATTGACATCGATCCTGCGAATAAAATGGATCACACACTGCTCCAGAGAAATCCCGTTTTCCGTGTCCACGGAGTCGCAAAACGCTTTTTGAAAACGATGGGTAGACCGTACCTCCAGTCGTCTCCAACGACCGATGTGCTCAACGAGCGCTGCTACAACGCTGTCCGAAGGGCATGTCAAAACGTTGTTCCCGGAGCAGGGGCATTGGATTTCTAGGTCCAGCGGCACACTCCCGGATCGTTGGATCCATGCTTTCACTATGTCGACATGCCCTGCGTTGGGAGTCTTGGGACAACCGACGAATATGGAAGACCAAAGAAAAGGTGTCGAAAGCGCAAGTGAGCGCCAGTGGGCGCATACGTGGCTCAGTGTTACTGGACTTGTGCAAGCGAGCCTGGATGTGGCAACTCCTAAGCGAGGTTCTTTTGGATACCCCCCGTCTCTCTGCTGGCGAACGAAGTGGGAGAAGATTTCAGTCAAGGTTTCGAGAGGGACCTGTTCAATGCCTGGCAGGTTTTCCATTATTTGAATTTCACTATAAGACTCGGCTGTTTCAGTCGGCACTGGAAACAATGAGCAAGAAGGCCACTCGACCTGTAGGGTTGGATGGAAGGAAGGAAGATTGCTGCGGAGGTTTGCCAGCATTTAAGTAGCAACCGATTATTTCTCAAGCACAGCCCTCGCAACTCCGAATTGAGCTCACTTGGCATACTTGGTCCACCGTGAAACCCCCCATTAAATATAATTAAGGAGCCGATGGAAGGAGTCATAATGTGCCAAGAATAGCAATATCACGAAGTATAGGTACATCTCTAAACTCCTTCTCCGAGAAATTATAGCGCACGACCACCGGGATATGTGCAAAACGAGTCAGTTACAAATCCTGGTTTATTCGAGGCCGAACTGTCTTCAATTTGCTCGGGAGCGCCGTAGCCATCGCCTTTACACAAGGATATACAACCTCCTTCCACTTTGAGAATAATCTAGTCGCTCTCAAGGTTTCGGCCGACAACAGGCGCCTGTACAACAGCTGGTGGAGGTGGGCCGAGCACGGTCATAGGCGGGGGCTCTACGGCTATTTCCTGGTAGCTTGGTGGTCCGCCCTCGGGGTCGTAAAGCGGGAGAGGCTCTTTCAGTGCTTCGTCGCTGTACCGATGGCGTGTGCCTCGGAGGACTCTAGAGCCCATGTATGCCATCGCCGGGTGCCGGAGGGGCGGGTCTGACGATGTCTGGGAAGGATATGACCTCCTAGACCGACGGTGGGTGCATGGTCTAGCTACTGAGATTGCGCGGACTATAGCTCCTGGTGTTGTGCTCTGGTTCACGGTGGCATTGCGGGGATACCTTCGTTTTGCATAGACAAATCTAAGTGGTCTGTTGTTAGTTCAACTGAGTTATACAGGGAGCCTGTGCAGTCCATGTACCTGTGAAACAGGAATGTACTGATAACGCATAGTCCGAGCACGAGTAATACAACTTCTAGTAGGATTCTTGAGTTCTGTTGTGGTTGTTGATAAGTAGAATACTAATTCAATACATTGGTCTGCTTACGCGTTTAATACTATCCTCTGAGCCGTTTCCTGGTGAGCCTTGCCCTCCCATGGGCGTTCCTCCCATCTGCGGATCACGGGAAAGCAGCATCATCCAAGTTTGCGATTAGCCTGCCTCCTATTTTGACAAGGCCAGAAGCTGAAGATACGGAGAAAAGTGACAAAGAGACCTTTGGGAGACGATATGGTCCGTTTCATATTCATTGCGCGCATTCTGAGTCTCTGGATGTACAAAATTGGGTGTAAGAGTGGAGACTGTGAGTCCGACCCATCGCCGGTCGGTGTCCGGATCAATGTTTCGGGTCCAAATACGCCGGACACGTGATGCCCTCTCGGCATCTCGGCGAGATGTTTCTTCGTGGACTGGCTGCCTATGACGGGTCGTGTTCTTGCACTTGTCTTCGATATGCGCGTAACGCAGATTCTGCAAAAGGGAAGGTCTGCATGGAAGGGTAAGTTGAACACTTAATATTACATGTTCTTGACTACTTACGATGTTGTAGGACCTTACTTTGTGGCGTTTCCTCAGTTAAAGGATGCCCTGCTGAATCACACTGAAATTAAAACGGATGCGAGGGCATGTACTATTCTTCCTAGTTTTGTTGGGTGGGTTTTGGCTATATCTGTACGAAGGCATTGACACTGACGTTCGCAGTGCACGCTTTGCAGTCCATAACGGGAAGAACTACGTTCCCGTTTTAATCACGCAGGACATGGTTGGTCACAAATTGGGAGAATTTGCCCATACGAAGAAGACTTTCACATTTAGGTGCGTAGTTGTTCATGTTTCGTCTTTTGGATGCTCAACTGTCGTATATAGGCAAACTAAACGCTCATAACCGGTCAAACACAAACTACCCCCATGCCAACGCGTCGTCAATTTACCAGTCCGGAAACCATCGAGATCTCTAAGCCTTGTAGTCTTGGAATAGAACGTCCTCACACGTCCGACAATGACAACGGTTCTGTGTGTGTACACCTTGCCTGCCTGTTGCTTACGATACTACACGCCCCTTGGATGCTTAATTCAGACATCTGTTTTTCAATGCGCACCAGGGCCCACTTTTTAGATTGGCGGTCAGCTTGTCAAGGCACTTTCGAATGACTCCTACGATTTATTTGAATAATGCGTGACATAGGTAATCTTATTTAACATTACCGGGAAGTATCACCCGCTTGGTGGAATCTGTCAAGACCGAGGCACTCTCACCGCGCCTTCCATGCAAACACCTTGCCTGCCTGTAGCTTACGATACAGCCTGCCTTTTGGACTAGTGACGATCTTATAAAGGAAGGCACTTTCGAATCATTCCAAACTCCTGTGATTGACGAACAGTGGTTTCCTTGTTCAAGTCAGATTGGAAGTCCCATTTCAGTTTCACAGCCCACACATGCGTTTCACTTCAGGGGGCTCTTGGAATCTGTCGGGACCGAGTCAACGCACCGGGCCTTCTCCACGCACCCTTATTTCGTCAGCCTTGCAGGAGTGCCAGTCAGAAACCGCCCTCAAGTCGCGGTGGCTGGAACAAAATTATTAATGACATTCACACAGCCACATCAATTGCTGTTGGTCTTAAGGCCCTTCTGCGGCGCTTTTGTCCATTCACAGCTTTCTTCCTATCTTCCACCATCCTCACGCCCTCCAAGGTTTGAACAGCTAAACAGGTTAATACATCGCCTTTTACGTCTCCGCACATCTATTTACCCCCCTGGCATGCACAGACACCATGAATCGACGACATGGCATGGAAGGTACCTATGGCATTGGGGGAGGCGGTATGGTCACCCGCGAATCTGAAGAAAAGTCAGTGCGGGACACGTTTATCTGGTGTGCTTATCGATGAACGTGTTGCTTATCGATCCATCTCAAGTCTAAACGTGGCTCGAGATTTGTTCAGAAAGAGTAAAGTCCCGGAGGGTATGGTGTATCTTCGCAAGGCGCTGCAGGATCCCAGGAACATCGATGCCCTTCTTGAGCAGGCTTTTGCGTGCGGCTCTGTGACTGAAGGCATCAAAATCCTCGAGATGGCTGAAACTAGAGGTAGGTCATGGAGCACATCTTTAGGCTTGGTGTCTGTTTGTATTTGGCTGTTCTGCGACGGATGCGTATCCATCGCGCTTCTCTTAGACTCATCAGTATGCTGATAATCGGCGATGCAACCGCAGGTAAAGCTATTCTGAAAGAACGACTCGGCCAGGACTGCTTTGACGACGATAGCGAGCATGTTGGCAAGTTTTGGGATATTCTCGAGACGCGGCCATACATGCGCATAGTGCAAGCGATGGAGCGTCTCTACTTTGAAGCCAAGAGATATAATCGAGCTGCGTGAGTCCCAGCCCTGTCCTAACGTCATTTACGACATCAGTGTTTACACCTAATTTTATCTCGCCCTTCACCTGTCACGCTTCGTGGTCTCCCGCACCGCATAACGTTTTGGGTAATACCAGCGAGTCACTGGAAGAGCTGTTGAGGCTTCGTCCCGGAGACAACCTGTCGATACGCAAAAACATGGGAACCGCACTCATCCGGTGCAGGCGGTATTCTGATGCCCTCAGTTTTGCCCAACAATGGCTCAAGCCCTTCCGCACCAAGACGCCGGCGCGTGGCGGTACCATTTACAGCCCGCCTTCTCCAGAGCCGTACACGGCACAGGAAGAGGCCAAGTTGATGGAGAAGTGCTCCTGTGAAATCATGCACACGGCGGCGTTGGCGAGCTTTAAGCATTTTGGGGATACGGTCCAGAGTCGGCAGTATTTGAAGATTGCGGCCAAGAGTAATCCACATATTTTGCTCAAGATCTTGGGGAGGAAGTCTAAACCAGGTATGGGATGTCCTCCCGTCGGTTCATTTTATTCCTGTTCCTGCTGTGGATGCTCGACTGGGGTTGGTAGTCGCGCATCTAGTTTGGTGTTCTGTTTCGTTGGTTTTGTCGTTGTCGCTGTCGTGGTAGTGTGCTTTGCAGTATCTCTGACTGACCACCTGCCTCATTCGTGTAGCAAATACCAATCCACACCCGAGGCAGATGAATGGACCGGAAGACGCCCATGACTATTTGTGGTACTCACAGGATATGTGGATGAAAGCGGATGTGTGGAACTGGGCGAACAAGACTCAGGAAGCCAAGGACTTTATCCTGAAGACCTGCAGTCGGGCTGGCTGCACTGTGAGGGAGACGTCTGTGGCTCAGTTTAAGAGGTGTTCGGCGTGCCATTTGGTCTGTGTTATCTCCTCTTCTGTTTGCGCTTTTTTCTGAGAGGTTTGTCTTGCTGTCGGCTGTGTTATGGTTTATAGGTCTCTTATTGTGGAATTGACTGCCAGAAGCTCGATTGGAAAGCTCATAAGAAAGGTCAGTCTTTGATTCGATATTAATGGAATGATGGATCTCTGACAGAGGCATGGGTGCTCGTGGTATAATAGCGTGCAAGGATCATCAGACTATGAAAACTGCTCTCAAGAGTTTCAACCTTGGAAAGCCCGTTGGGAAGGATGTCCCGATCATCTTTGCCCCGGACTTTAACACCACAAGGGGCGTTGTTCTCTCGAGTACCCAGCGTAAACCGGAGGGCGCTGCTTAACAGCACTGAACAATTGCGGCCTCTCAGCTCTGGAAGTGGAATAGCCGTTGTACCATATCAAATATCAACCTCACCTTTCGTCTTGTTCTCCGCTTGTTCTCTTCATTTTATCATTGTATATTGATCATGATCTTGGGTACATATAAATTAGCCATTAACAATCGTCGTCATTCGCATCGTTCTTTGTATTTTCCTGCTGTGTCAGACAGATGCCAAGTTCTAACTTGAATCAGCGGAGGCGCGTTGTTTGGTTGACACGTCGCAGCACGACAAAACATTTTCTGATGGCGCCGTCATCGTGCGCGACCTCCGCCGGCATCAGCCAATTCCAGCCTGCTCGCCGTCGTGCACAGCGCCCACCACCACCACCAACCACCACGACCTCTTTGTCAATATCACAATGCTGAGCGTTTGCCAGCGACAATCGCTGTCGTCGTCCAGCCGACTCACCAACACCCTCTGCCAGCAACACTGGCAGCAACACCGGGCAGTCTCCTCCTCGCCCTACGGCCGCACGCACGTCTGGAAGCGCCGCGCACCCGTGTTGCCCAACCCGGTCGTCCCCAAGTTCCCGCAAAAGGTGATCAGGTCGGACGGAACGTCCTACGTGCAATGGACAACGTCGCCAAAGTCCCTAGCAAGGCTCACCAGGGACACGACGAACAACCCTATGTACAACCCTGCGCTTGCCAGCGGAAGCTCCGTAGAGGAGGAGAGCGGTACTACCGGTCGTCTTGGACGGTTCACGAGGAGGTTCGAAGGCCTGGGAGTGCAGATTGATGAATCTGCGTTTGCTGGGGAGAGTGCGATCCCCCTGAAGAAGGCGAAGAAGGAGGCTCCTGCTGCTGCTCCTCCTCCTGCTGCGGGCAAGAAGGGAAAGTCATAGTGCTCGTTCGTTAGGTGTGTGACTCGCTGGATTCTTTGCATTTGTTAACTGAATCGGTTTGCAGATTTGGACCTGTTGGTCGTGCAATATATTTACAGGAAGAACGAGATATACCTATACTTCGACATAATGCTATTCCTGGCGCTTTATACTTTTTCTTGGTCTGTGAATGGACTGGACTCTAATAATTTGTGAGTTGATGCTTTGGACAGTTGGGAGAGCTCTGTTTGCAGCTTGAGACAGACAACTGGATGCTGGCAATTTCCGCAGGAAGAACTTTCCTGTAATTATTCGGGTTGCGATCAGGCAGAAACTAACTTTGAACTGTATGTAATCGTAGCCAGCGCATCGCTTTCGAGACATCCGCACCATACTCCCCAAGCAATCCCTGCCACCACCACAAACGGATGGATGGCAGAACCACAAGGGATGAGTTTAACGGGAAAGTCGATACTGACGATATAGAACGGATGCTGATGTTTCTTGGCCATTGCGACCCCTCTGTATCTCGCAAGTAACCATTGCTGACTCTTATGTTTCGTAGCTACCCACACTCCTTGAGATACAAAGGGGCGGGGTGTTTGAAGCGCCAGAGTGGAATCTCCCATCCTCACACGCCTCCTCACACGCCTCACTCAACAGACACAGACCTCCCACATACATACCATCCATCACCTACTCTTCAAAAGCCACCTTTCATATAACCCGTCCACGCTGCCCAAAAATAGAAGAGAAAGAATGGAATTGTTCCTAGTATACAGTTGACACAACACACGGGACTAACACAAAACCCCTGGTCGCAACGCAACACCACTTCCGTTCCAACCTAAGCCGAACAGGCGAACGAAACGGGAACCACGTCCAACAGAGGTGCTGCATTTCCAGACAAGATGCCATCCCAGCGAAGAAGTAAACAGAACATGGGAATAAAGGGGGCTAGGTTGCTCGGTTGGTCGGGGTAGACGGCCTAAACAAAGGGTGGAACTCCGCAGACCAAGAAAAGAAACCGATCCTACTGCAAAATAGCAGGAAGGCAAGGTCAAAGGGGGGCACGACGTAGACGGATGAATATTCACCGAACCCCTCATATCCCAAAAAAAGAGGTTAAATCCGAAAGATAAAACTTGCGAACTCAAGAACCGGAAGAAACATCGAATTGGAACACGGGAATCACATTCAAATGAAGAAAGAGATTCATAAAAATAAAAAGACAAAACGGGTCAAAAAGGATCAGAGCTACGCCTTGCGCGCAGAACTATGGATTGAAAAGCATCAGACGAAGAAAAGAGGTATGATAAACAGAGGACATCAACAATGAAGAGGGAGAGAGGTAAAGAAACCATTAGGGGGATAGTTCGTGATGAAGTCGTATTCATAAACTTTGAAGTCGGGGTTGAATATGCTGGGTGGCGCAAAGAAATGAGATCGGAGGGTCAAGCTGGAAAAGGCAGGTTGCACGCATCGTCGACGTCGCGGATTTATGATCCCTGCTTGCCGGTTTTGAACCTCAGCAGAGGAGCCAAGCCCGACAGTTGGCACGCCTTCTTCAAAAAGTCGTGCTGCATGATCCAAAACCAATTAGAATCCATCCAAATACGCGATAAAAAGAAATACGCACATCCAGCAACTCATCGGCAGTCGCCCGACTGGTAACATCCACACACAAACACACAGCCAAAAAGCTCTTCAACTCTCTGCTCAACGCTTCCGGTTTCTTCAATGTCGGCGTTCCGTTCGTAGCAATCAGATACAGAGCCTTGAGTGGCTCCTCATCCAGATACGGCGGTTCGTTCTCAATCATCTCAATCGCCATGATACCAAGAGACCAAATGTCGACCTTGGCCCCGTACTCCTTCTGCTTGACAACCTCAGGTGCCATCCAGTAGGGCGTACCGACCATGGTGGCACGCTTCGACTTTTGGTCTGTGAGCTTGGCACAGAAACCGAAATCGGCTGACAAAGAAGACCTCAATTAGAACAGACGAGCATCAGAAGCTGAGCACTCACTGATTTTGACTCGCCCATGGGCATCAAGAAGTACATTATCCGACTTTATATCTCGATGAATAATGTGCTGGCTATGCAAATGCATCAATCCCTTGCAAGTCTAAAAGTCGGACCCGACACCAGAACGTCCATCAGTCGTGGTCGCACCAGCCTCAGAAAGAACGCACCTCGAAACAGATACTCGAAATCTGATCCTCCTCCAAGGTGTTGTTCTCGATGATATCAGTCAAAGCACCTCCTTCCATGTACTCCATGACGACCCACAACTCGTTGTTTCGGACCAGGTACGAGTTCAAAAAGTTGACAATGTTGGGGTGCTGAGACTCCTTCATGACCAAGATCTCGTTCACGATAAGTTCTTTGCGCGGTTGGTGCGAGAGGTCCATCTCTTTGATCGCAACTTTCTTGCCCGTGGCGAGTTCCTTGGCGACATAAACGTGTCCAGAGGCACTAGGGGACGCCTACATTAGTACATAGGCGTATACATTGAACTGGACTACTCACCCTTGTCCAACCTTCTTGATCTTGCTATAGATCAACTTGGGATCCTCGTCTGTCACCACTTGGCGCAACTTCTCCATGATCTGCACCTCCGTCATGGTACTGATCCTCTTCTCCTTCGGTTTCTCGAGGGCAGCAGCGGCAGCTGCAACACCACCTCCAGGGGGGCCAGGCTTCGCCGCCTTTTCTCCAGCTTGGATCTGCACCTTCTTGGGCTGCAGCGGAAGCACAGGTGGTGGTCCCTCAGTGGCCCCAGCAGGCCCAGGGGCAGGGTTAGTCCCAGGCTGCGAGTTGGCAGGCGCCGATTTCGATGGGGGGCCAAGAACTGGACGAGCTTCCTGCGCTGCTTTTTGGTAAGCCGCCTGTCGCTCATCCTGCTCTCGTTGTTCCCTCTGTTCCCGCTCCTTCTGCAGCTGATCTTGACGACGCTGCTCTTGTCTCTGTTGTTGCTCCTGTTGCCGCTGTCGTTCTTCGTTCTGGCTCCTCTGGCTGCTCGATGGTTGGATTCCGGGAGGCGTGGGGAGAGATTCTTTGCGGGTGGGGATGGCGCCTGAAGTTTGCTGATTCTGGTTCTTAATACGGCTTCGCAAGTCATCGGCGGATGGTGTGATATCCTTTGGTGGCTGGGGAGCTGGCCTGTTTGATACTAGGGGACGAGGTGGTGCGATGCGTGTGGATTGGGGGAGATTGGGGACGGGAAGGGGACCTCGAGGCCCCTGTACGGATGACATTGCGGTAGCTACATGGGATCCGTTGACATGTTCAGCAGCGCGAGCTGCCGCACTCGAGAGATTGTCATTGTCGGCGCCGCCAAGTCCAGGGGGCGACGTTTCTGTGCGTTTGATTTGGGGTAGAGGTCGAACATCTGGTTGCGATGGTTTCCCGAGGCTGCCTCCGAGACCAGTTCCAGCATTGAATCGCGGGGGAGCACCTTATGTAAAAGGGGTCAGAACGGCAAACAGTGTATAAGTAGACGTGGGTAACGTACCTATTGATATATCCTCGAATTCCTGTTTTTGACGATCTGTGTAGAACTCGAGAACATCCAACACAGCCTGGGGGTCCTTGGCATAGTCTTCTCGGGTGATTGCAGACTTGGTCAGCAGCTTGCTCCATTGCTCCGGGAGGCCCTGCGAGGACGAATTCGTCAGGATTCGATTAGATTTCGCAATTCTCCTCACTCACTGTGAAAGCACCCGAGACGGGATCGAATCCGACGTGCACCTTGTGCACAAAGTTAGTCGGATTGCTGACACCCATCAGCGGACTCCGCGAGTAGACATCGTCCTGCCAGCCGTACAGTTCCTCGTCACTCTTCAAGGACAGGTAGTAGCGCTTTTCCTTCGTCTCCAGCAATAGACAATAGGGTTTTAAATCAGTGCGCTCGATGTTGGCGATATCCCGAAGGTAGATCGTCGTTTGTTGAGGTGCATTCTGACAATAAGGTTAATCAGAAGGACACTAGACAACGCGAAAATCGACGCTCACTTCGTTCTTGTGTACCGACAGAGACTGTTCTTTCAACACCAGCCACTTTCTCTGCCATAGCCAGTTACCGAACCCATCCTCCTTCATACTCACACTGCCATTCCGCACGATGTTGGTAGAGTCGTCAAAGCCACGATTTGGCGTTCCACCAATGCCTGAATACGAATTTGGGAACGATGGGGCGGCTGGGGATTGCGATTGATAAGCAAAAGAGGGGTTGTAACCAGAGCTACTGAGCAGGTTGTTGGATGAGTAGAGTGGTTGTGGATCGTTACGCCTCTGCGGTGCTTGAGGTGCGGGCCTCGATGGCGTCAAAGAGTTCTGGTTGACCTGATGATAAGACATGGCTCGTAACTAGACTGTGCGATGTCGGGTCTGGGGCCACACCGCCAACAATGATCAAGGGTTGTCTGTAGTAACGACGGGCCTGGATATCGCAAGCGATGGCAAGGTTGAGTCCAGCAGAACGAGCAGCGAGAGAGACAGGAACGACCGCGGGGAGGAAATGAGAGAAGTAGTCAAGATCGTTGCGCTGGCCGTCGTCGTCGTCGTCGTCGTCGACCACGATGAGGTCCCTGCCTCTACGCCGAGCCTTGTCTGAGATTGTTTAACATGGAAGCAACACCGCCACCGGATCTTGCCGGTGTCCGTTGCCGTCAGACGATTGGTCCATCCTCTCCTCCCGCTGTTGTACTCCCACTAATTGTCTTTTGCAGACTCTATTGTGACCCTTTGGACATGAACAGAGATGAACAGTCCATATCTAACGCTCAGGGTGCAATTACTTTGCTTCTTGCAGTAAATTTAGCTTTTTCGGGTGTAAAGGATGACTCGGAGACATGTTGCTACAAGACAACCTCACAATAGCGCCCGTACGTACTCTAAACCCCCAATCTGGGACGAGTATTTGCGGCTCGACCTCCGTGCTAAATAAGACAGGTATGACCTCTACAAAACATACAAGCAATGCCCAGCTAACAACTGCATTTCTTCCAGGGCGTTCCACAGCTATAGCAAAAGTCTTGGCCACACAGACAACTGATATGGTTACACCCAACGGTCTTTTCAACGAAGCGATGACATCGCGGGCATTGTTGCCAATTCTTCTCCTTGGCCAGCTCCTTGACCTTTTCCGCCAGCTGATTCTGTTCACAATTATCCCCGGGGTGTGCTCGCTCTCGGCATCGTGTGCAAACCAAAATCTTGCAGGCTCTGCACTGGACATCCTCGCCAAGCCCCTCCGGACCAATGAACGCGGAGCAGCTTGGAGATGGACAATAAACACGCTGCCTCGGAGGAGTACTGAACTCGAAACAAATGGCAACAAATTCGGATCGCAGGGCTTGGTCGAGATAGGGGTGTGCGGCGAGTGGGTTAATGGGTTTCTTGCAGCAACGTAAGGGGAAGCTGGATTCGCTCTTCATGCTTGTCTTCACTAACATGACAACACATGATGAGCAGAAAAAGTGATCGCAGGTCGCCTCCATGCAATCCCTTTCATCGAACGAATCACAGCACCCAACACATTCGACTCTTAAGATGGGCGTTAGTACAATCTTTCGAGAGATCGAGTAACTCACATGGTGATGGGCTTGATATAACTTGAACGCCTCAGCGCTCCAAAGAGTCTAGTCCTTAGGTCCTGCCTACATCGTGGCGTCAAATGTGACACCCCCGGAAACGTCAAGGAACTCACTGATATGCTTCCTTCACCCCGGAAAACAGCGTGATGAAAAGAGGGTGATCCATAACATCCTGACATGGCGTCCTATCCGGTAACGGATGGTGGTTCCTCGCAGCAAACATCTCCCTGTTCATATCAATATCCCCCTGCTTTGCAAACAACGACACAACTCTAAACATTCGATTGCTTCAACGGTCTCCTTCAGCCCGACACATTCCATGGAATAAACGAAAAGGCTACAAACCTAATCTTGTCGCCACTGCAACGGAAACGTGACAAGTATCAGCTCATTAAGCACGCGCTCGCACGGCACTCAAAAGGGCACTTACAGACCATCAACCCCATCCGTCATCAGTCTAAAGAACCTATCCTTCTGCGTTATGCTTTGGCATCGCGTGACCGGTGGGAGTGGGCTATTATCCTGGAACGCAAATGCAACGAGGTGATCATCAACGGCCGCCTGCTCCCATATTGCCAATGCCAGCAGGTAGACGAGCGTCTCGTCAAAGACGTCCTCCGCCCCTATGCACATCACCTCGTTGAACGATGTACTCGCCTCATCCAGTGCCGTGGCGAAGCTGTTGGCCAGTTCCTGGATGAACGTTTCTTCATCTCTCGCTGATACACCGTTATCGCGGTCCATCATCGTGTCCTTCGTTGATGTCGTCGACCCCGCCCTGCGAGCATTGATCCCATCGTCAACATCATACACCGCAAACAGGACGTTCAGCAGTGCGGATCCTAGCTCCAACATCCCCAACAGCTGCATCCCATCTTCGATCGAAGTGCTTGTTGTCGAACCAGCGGCGCACAGTGCAGACACAGACATGGCACAAAGCGAGACCTCACAGCACTACTCGGGAGAGGGAAGCGAAGCGGGCTTTATGCCTTGGCTGAGATGGCACCGTAAAAGTATATAAGTAGCCAAGATGCCGCAACGATCGTTTTGAAAGCATGTAATATGTACATACAGTCCGCTATATATATACAATTTCGTGCCGTGTGATGATGATTATGACGAAGTGTTAGCTTTAGGCGCCTTGGTGAAGCACATGATCCTTCCATGTACCGCGTACCCCTGTGGGGTCATGGGAGCAGCATCAACTTCTGTTCCGCAGCCGTCTTCCAAGCTGCTCAAACTTCGGACAGGTCTTCGATCGAGGAAAATATGACTTGGCTATGGGCGTGCACTACGGTGGGTTCATGCATGGCACATCTTATCTATCGATCCAATCTTTATCGCCTCCTACCAGACCGAAGTACGCATTGCATACGCAGAAGGTCTTTCTCAGTCATAACCTAAATATGGGTCTATGTATCCGAGTCTGTCTGTTGAACAAGCTTCCATTTCACCCTTCACATAACGGACTTCGTCCACCAGCCTTCCTTCTCTGGCTGACTACAGGCCGTAAGTACTGAGATTATGTACTAGACGTGTTCCTATGTACATAATATATCCACACGTCGCAGATCGACCTTCAAGATGTGAGCATGCGGAGAAACCGAAGCCTCGTTGCTGCAACGTGTTGTCCGCCACCGTCGATGGTTCCCATACCCCGAAATTATATAGCGATCGATTTCTCAAGGTCCTTCTGCCCTTGAAGTATTCGCTGACTTGCGTACACTCATCGATGTAGTTTCCTGATCCTCCCCCACTATGTGATGAGGCATTAAACTTGTGTTTGAGGAAATGTCGGCGAACTAATGATATCACAAAGAGTACGGACGTCGCCAGACTCTTGCACTGACATCAAGAATTCATCAAAAGTGAAGAGATGGGGGAAAGATTGCAATCCGCAGTTAGCTGAAAACGATAAGTCCAATGGGGAGGTACCGCCGGCGCCTAACACAAACCTCGGTTCTTGCCGACACCATCATCCACTGTTCGAGACGCTTACAAATGGAGAAACAACGTCACCCATGATATGATGCATGGTCTTTTCTTGATGTTCGGAGTTTGAGACTGTTCGATCACCTACATAAAATGAGACATGCCTTCGCATAGAGAAATCCTAAACGCCCACCCTCAGTCGTTCAAAAGGACTATTTACAGCAGTGAGTATGACGATAGGGTCGTGTCGGCTCCACCGCCAACTCCTGCAATTATGGCATTGGCCTCGCAGACATTAACTAGCTGCTGGTAGGACACTAAGGATTCTGAGCTTTCTGACTCGGCGGAGGGCTAGACTTCACGCGTCTTGAGAGGATGTGAAAGCTCTCGTATCGGACTTATCTCACCACACCCATATTTCCCGTTGTCCTTCAGTCAGCCCCACACCAATCGCGTCGCGCAAATTGTAAACTTAGCTTCTTGTATATCAAAATGTCACCGGCATTGAGCTCTTGCGATGTACCGGTGAACCTAACCATAGACTTGACCTCCCATTCAATTACCCCGGTCATTCAACCCTGGCGCTTGGTGAGAGTCCATCTTCCGACGGTAAATTGTAATCCCTACGGTTATAACACACCCGACGAAAAGAAGCCTTGGGTTGTGGAAGCGATGTACTAAAGTGGATAATACGAGGGTCAGACTTCTTTCACGTTTGTGATTGTAATCGCCGCTCCGTTGCGGGGGGTTATGTCATTATTGTACTTGAGCCATGAATCAGAACAGCTTGAGGCGCTTACATTGTACTTATCTACCTTTCTCCTATGAGAAATCCGAGGAGAAACGGTTGGGATGCTCACCTTGACTCTCTAGAGCATGGACAGAAGTTTAATTTGGTTAGGTATAAATACAACCTTGTTATGTTGCCATTTTTAGAGGCCTCATTCGATATCTCTCTCTCTCTTTCCTTCTTGGAACAGGTCAAGCTTGTCCAATGAAGTTCTCGGTCTTCGTAGCACTGTCTTCTGTTGCAGGTGCTTTTGCATCTCCTGCCCCTGCGCCCCAAATCACTGGGGTCACTGTAACCTGTTCTACCGGCGACAGAACGCAAAACCATCAGGTACCTCTTTGACCAGTGACCGGTCAAACACTCTGAGCTTTCATGTAATCTGATGCTCAAACCTTTCTCTCAGTGCTGTAGGTGGTTTAGTATCAGGAAGGAAGTCCAGGCGGAACTGTACGCACCCGATATCCTTTGCATTATATCGATCGTGCTAAACGTTGAAACTTGACTATCATCTCAATAGCTTCAATAACGGGAAATGCGGTGCGTTTGTCTCTAGTGCAGTCAGTTCCCCGAACTCAAGGCAGGCGTTGCAAATTCAGCCAAAGGTGCTCGTAGGGTACGTCTCAGCTACTTTGCGCGTGCCATATTTTACATTGGATTGACGCATATCGTCAGGTCTTACAAGTACGTGACTCAACGACAAATGTTCGGATCGGACGCTGACCCCACCACATAGACCTTTTTCCACGATGCCATTGGTTGGTCTCCTGCATTGACCGCAACCGGACAGTTTGGGTATGTTCGTTCCAGAGAGTGAACGCGATAATGAAGCTGACAACTACTTAGTGGTGGGGGAGCAGGTAAATCCGATGTATGTCCCCAGACCAGTAATTGAGCGTGGCGTCTTTAGATGGATCGATTATCGCGCACTCGCAAATCGAAACAACATTTGGTGAGCCACGCGGAGATGAAATTCGGCGCTTAACTCATCCACCTTCACAGTTCCAAACAGAGCCCTTGGTCCCACCATTGAAGCACTGAGAGCAATCGCAATTCGCAACAGTGTATCCTTTGGCGATATGTATGGGACACCTTTGGAGATTTAGGTGGCAGTTGGCTGAATCCCCTCTTAGTCTCAACTTTGCCAATGCCGTCGGTTTGTCCAACTGCCCCGGTGCACCAAGGCTAGAGTTCCTTGCGGGAAAAGCAAATATATCACACCCTTCTCCACCGGGACTGATTCCAGGACCAGGAAATACTGTTGACACTATCCTCAACCGCATGGGCGATGCTGGATTCTCCGCGGCGGAGACTGTCGACCTTCTAACTGCCCATACCATGGCGTCACAGGAAGCCCTAAATCTTAACCCCGCCGCTGCTGTAGGTCCTTCATGAGCGTGGACCTTGAAAGCGCGGTTGATGTTGATCCTGTCCATGTTTAGCGCGCGCCGTTCGATAGTACCCCAGCTGTTTTCGACAGCCAGTTCTTCATCGAGGTGAGTAACAGACTGAAGGTTGAACTAATCATTCGGACACTACACTGACGCGCCGAGTCAGACTTTGCTCAAAGGGACCGTCTTCACCACCGGAGGCCCTGGATTCGGCGAGGTCCTGTCTCCGCTCCCTGGAGAGTTCCGTATGCAATCCGATTTTGCCATTGCGCGTGACCCCAGGTATGCTTTATACACCGTTGTCAGTATGTGGGGTACTCAACAATCGTCTCTCTCCACCAAAAGAACTGCTTGCCGTTGGCAGTCTATGATGGGTAAGAAATCTCCAGTTTCTGATTTTGAAAGCTGCGTGACTAAATGGTGGTCGATCCACGTATCGTCTAGCCGATAGCACGTTGATGGCTAGCCGCTTCCGTGCGGCCGCTGCAAAGCTGTCTGTTCTAGGCTTCGACCGCAGGACTCTTTTCGACTGCTCAGACACTATTCCAATTCCTTTGACACGGGTTGACAAACCTTTTATTCCTGCTGGACTCACTCGCAAGGACCTTGAGGGATTCGTAAGTGTATTTTGGAATGCTAAACAAGAGAACACTCTGACAGTCTCCGAACGGTGATTCAGTGCACTGCAAACCCTCTTCCAACCATTGCTGTTGTTGGCGGTACTACTCTTCAAACCGTTGCCCCAGCTGTAAGTGCCTTTTCACAGTACATGAAAGTTGGAACAAAGATGTTGACATATTTCTCAGTTACCTTGAGTTCATACCAAATGCAGAGAGTCAAGTTGAGCCAACGGGCTAATACAGACCAATGTCTGCGAGTCATAATGTCTGATTTCTCTCCACCGTCCGTGACTAGTAAATATGAAGGATTTGATTTTTATTGGATGAAAGTGAAACCTTCGTAGTGCCCTCCATCGCGCGATATAGCTACTCATGCAAAATATGAGCTAATTCATCCTTAATGTGGCCCCGTATAATAGTATCAGTAGCACATTTGCATAGCTGAGCTTGGGCTGTAAATACGTAATGAAAGGTGGGGCAGGGTTCGAATCACTGACTTCGGAGACGCCGGGCCGGAGACATCACTTTGTCGGACAACATAATCGCTTTGAACAAACCCAAGCTGGCTATTAGCCAACTTTCCTGGAGTATTTGGTAGCTTGAATGGATCCCTCCAGCAAGAGCACTACAGTTTCTCCTTAGACATTCTATCCCGGTCGAACTCCCAAGCTCGAGTCCTTCAGTTTGACCAAGGCGCCAACATGATAAACTTCCCCGCCTAACGGCACTCACTTATGTCGGAAATCTTGATCCAGCCCCGCCAACGTATCACCCGTTGGCGGCTGTTGGGGCCAGTTTGGGGGTATTTCCGGAATTATTGGCCGGCATTGGAGGGGATTTGGGCGTGTTGATGCCGGTGTTGGACGGACGTTGGCGGAAGAGTGCCTCCCGTTCCCACGTGCACTCCGTTGGAAGGCGGGGGAACCGGCAATAACGGCGATTTTAGATTTCCGACATAGTAGAGCTCGTCGGCGGGGAGAGTGCGATACTTGCATTACACCATTCCCACCAGAGTAGGCTTCTTCCAAAGTTAAAGAGCATCAAACCCTCTAACGGGATGTATTCACTGACATCGTCCTACCTCGCGTTCAATCGGAAGACTCACCGTGTGGATTATGCCTATCCGTACGGACCTTCATCGGACAAAGATTTGACCTGCAGCCTCAGCCACTGGTCGACTACCACGCTGTTTATTGCCCAGGGCTCCCTGTATAGTATAGATATGTACGCAACTAGAATTGTGCTAGAGTTGTGAGTAACGTGCTTCCGCCCAAATGTCCCCGCCTGGCCGAAATAGAACCCTCGACTTTCTCACCACTGGAGCAGGGTTGATCCGTCCAGAACCAGGAAGCTCAGGGTCAACGGGATGACAACCCCTTGTTTTACACTCGTTGATTGCGATGCGAAGCCGTCGTACGAGCGCTTTCCCTCACTTCCAAAGCTCTTCACTCGAAGCTCACATCGCCTGGGAAGAAAGTATCCTTGAATCCAGCAGATACCATTGATTCAGGTGCTTCAAGCTGTCCCTTATGTCACAGCACATGTAACAATATACATATATAGTATACATATAGGACAAGGCGGAAGTATGTATGTCTGACGAACGGGCCACCCGGGACATCATTGCGCCCGTGCGTACAAACATCACAGCGGGGCCCGTTTCATACTAGGTACTATATAAGGTCATAGAGCAGCGTTTGCGTGTCATCTTCCGTTTTTCCCTTTCCCTAAAGTTCTTTCTCTGTCCGTGGGGTGAGGCAGAAGAATGGCGCTCGGATCAATCCTGCTGTACGGGCTGGGAGCGTTCATTGTGTATCGGTGGTATGTATTCCAATCATTCAAAGCCAAGGTGTGTACATCCCAGGTTGATAGAGCGAGCGCCCTTGCTGAGTACCTTATAGCTTCGTGATATCCCAACCATCGGTGGAGATGGGTTTTTGAGCGCATACATCTCGGCTTGGAAATCGATCTTTAACCACCATCTCGTGATCCAAGAAGGCTACACCAAGGTACACAATGCTTCGCCTAATGGCACAATTACCGTCTGACATGCATGATACTAGTACCCCAATGCGGTTTTTAAGACGCCCTATATGTTCACGAGGACGGGATGGAGGGTCATTGTAACCGGGAAACTGGCAGAAGACATCCGCAAGGCATCGCCTCAAGAGCTTTCATTTAGATTGCTTATTAGAGAGGTACGTGCTCTCGCTACACTGGTCTACCTCTACTTGTACACTGACCATTCCGAAGGTAATCCAAGCCGATCACATGCTGGACGTCAACACTATGGGAACAACCTATCACATTGACACCGTCCGCGTTGCGCTCACTCGAAACTACGGCGCGCGATTCGCAGACCTGGTGGATGAGATAAATGCAGCAGCAGATGACCTACTGCAAATAGGGGATGGTGGGTTGTCCATTTATGAATTACGTACGTTAGACATCTATTGAACATCAGCTCAATAGACTGGACGTCCTTCCCTGTGCACGAAACGATGATCCATTGGGTCGCTCGTGTCTCCAATCGCGTCTTGGTTGGGCTGCCACTCTGTGAGTAAATCCAGTACCCCGTTAAAACGGACGTGCTTACAGTATAAATATTTAAAGGTAGAAACCCTGAATACCTAAGGCTGAACGAGAAGGCTGCGCTCAATATATTCCTCCCCGCAAGCTTCCTGCACTTGTTCACGGAGTTTCTTCAGCCGTGCGTATTCTTTCGCTTGGCTTTTTCTCGATCCTCCACTAACCACTGCGATTGAACAGATTAATCGGAAAACTCATCACCCAAATACCAAAAACAAGCAGAGGCATTCAGAAGCATTTAGGGCCCGTCATCGAGCAGCGATTGCTCAACGAAAAGAAATATGGGTCGCAATGGGAAGGCAAACCAGTCAGTGATATCCAAAGTGCCAACCCTTCAGAGTTCTAACGGTGTCATTTGAACAGAACGATGCTATCACTTGGCTTCTTGACTCTGCTCCGTCCGAACACCGATCTATTCAAGATATAGTTCACCGAATAATGATGCTGAATGTAGCCTCTATCCACACGACGTCAATGGTATACCATCTCGTTATCCGACGGAGTCCCTATGAGTACTTATGCCTGATCTTTTCAAACTTCAGGTGTCAAGTAACATCATCTTCTACCTCGCCGCACACCAAGAGTACATTGAGCCTTTACGCGCGGAGATTGAAGAAGTTATCGCCACCGAAGGATGGACCAAAGAGTCAATGAGCAAGATGCACAAGCTCGACAGTTTCGCTAAGGAAGTCAACCGATTGGCAGGAATTGGTGCATGTAAGTTGAGTTTGCATTCTAAAAACACCACCATTGGCTGACCCGCTTCTAGCAAGTCTCGGAAGAATGGTATTGAAAGATTTCAGACTGTCCAATGGAGTCGTCGTCCCTGCTGGATGCTCAATCTCTGTTGCGAGTTATCCGGTTCACTTAAATCCCGTACGAGATTCCAGTCTTCTGTTACTGATACATCTACTAACATTCGGACTTGGTAAGGATATTTATAATAACCCTGAGACGTTTGACGGGTTCCGATTTGCGAAGTCCAAGGATGCAGAAGTCATGGAGGACGCGGAGCGCCTGACAAACCAAATGGTGACATTGGATTACAATTATCTTTTGTTCGGACACGGCAGAAACGCATGGTGAGTACCTTCATGTCAGAAAGAGTCAACAACCCTTACAAGGTTCATTAATCATTCCACAGTCCGGGTCGCTTCTTTGCCGTTTCAGAGATAAAGGCGATTTTGGCGCATATCCTGGTCAACTACGACTTGAAGCTTCCCAACGACGCTACAACACCTCCTCCAGGCAATTGGTTTGCAGGTGCATACAGCCCGGATTCGAAGGCGACGGTGCTCTTCAAGAAACGAGTGGATATACGTTTATAGTCCGAAAGAGTTTTACTGCTGGTTAAAAGGGACAGTGTTTTATACAAGTCGTGAGGGTGGGCACTATAGGAGAGAAAAGCCAGATTCAGGGGCGAATCCAATATATTTTAGCGGATGAAAACTCACCGACACCTGGTATGATAAGATTAGGGTATGGAATGCGGACAATATTGCAGATGAATCAGGCGTCGCCAATAGTCATGGCGGCATTGAGATAAATCCTTGATTCATTTAAGAATTCAATATCCATCACTGTCTTCATGGTTGCTTCTGGTCGAGAGAGTATCTTCGTCGGAATCCTCCATCTTTGGCTTCAGCTCTTTCCCCTTCCCCTTCCTGTCCTTCACTGGCTCCGCTTCGACTAAAACGGGCGGAAGAAGCGTAGCGACCAGCATTCCCGTTAGAGTTCTCCCAACTACCCCCACTAATATGCCAGTCAGGCAAGCCACGCCGCAAAACACGTAGACTGGATGAAGCGCATCCGCCAAGTACACAACCGTGTTGTACGGGGTCAAGACAAAGATCTCTGCTAGATACCTCAGAAACACAGTCACTGGTTCCAGAAGGTAGAGAATTATCGGTATTGGGAGGTAAAGATGTCGAAGTAATCGAGTAGCCCATCTGACGAAAAAGGATGCCATCCCAAAGGCGAACAAGAATCCAGCCTTGATATGGGGAAGCAGTTTGGCCAGAGGCGTTGCTGAAGTGAGGAGGTTGTTGTATATACCGTCCTCTCCTATTGCCGCCGCCGCCGTTGTGGTTGGCGAGGACGCCATCGTTGCCTCTAGTGGTCCTCGTCGTCGTCGTCCGCTTGAATGTGCGGGGAAACACCAAGATGACGATGACACCGTCATGTGCACGGAGAAGGCCGACAACATATACATCTCCGACTGAAATGCAGAGCTATGGCTTTGCGGCCGAATGGGCGGCCGGTTTCAATCAGATTCGTTTTTGACTTACTTTCCCTCAAGGTATTTTAGAATCAAGTAACACTGCAGTGCCACTTTTTAAAGTATAGATACCGGGGATTAAATGACCGGTGGTGCTCTGCACACTGTGATCAGACCTTTTTACTACTTGTGAATACTCTTAGCTCCATTGCCGGCTCGATTCGTCCCATTTCCAGTGTTGTAGTGGGTTACCAGGCGCAGGCCCAATGGCAGAGCGAGAGGTTTAGTAGGAGTATCGTGCTACATCAGATGTGGACATAGGCAGATATCATTCTCGTTTTCTTTTAAAGGCTCGATCAGTGGACAAGAGATGTACCTCAGCGGGGGTGTTCGTCCTTGCCGCTGCACTTGACAGAAGTCCTGTATGTTAAAGGGTTCTACGCATAGTGGTGCAGCTCCTACATTACTTGAGAGCAATGTGCGAAGAAGAGTCTTCTGGATCTCCAGTCTGCAAATTGACGACTTGAATCTCAGGCTCCGGATTCCAAGCTCTCCTCGTCATGGGAGCCACTGAAGCCTCGGCGCCAAAACCATGCCGGCCCTCGCCTCCATTCATCATCTCCTCCAGCATGTTCGGTTGCGGCATCTTGCGAGAAAAAAAGACTGCGGCCCACGTTGAGCGTTTCACTTGGATCATCTCGTCGATGAGAGTTATCACTGTGACACCAGAGATGACAAGAGAGAAGATCTAAGAAACGAGAATTGTAGGTCAGAACCATCGAGTAGGAGTAGGGATAAAGTCAATGTAAAGTTGGGAGTCAGTACGCACCTGCCCAAAGTTAATATCATACACCGATTCAGTGAAATTGACACTGTAGGTAGCCTGTACCCAAGAAACCGCTGGCGCAACAATCATGATGCAAAACTTGAGGATATGACCGCGCAGAGTTATTCCGTCCCTATTCCACTGTAAGAGATTCAACGCGACGAGACCTTCATAACATTGTGGCTCACCGGAACTCGCTCAACGACATGCGGACCTTAAACGCCCAGAACGAAGTGGAGCACCATAGCATAAACCACATGGAATAGGGTACAATGCTGACCATAAAATAGTTTGTGAGGAAATCCACCAAGGAGTGTGTCGCATTCTCTATCTGCTCTTGCGTAGCGCCCTTCCACATATCCGGGTTGTTGACATACTGCCAGACGTAAAGTGCCTTCTCAGAGCCGAGCAAGCTGGTGACAAAGTAGTTTGCAACGATGGAACCGGCAGTAAAAATAACTCTGCACTAAGAATGAGCTTTGCACAGCGTTTTGGGTTGGTTCTGAGTAGGCCAACTCACAGAAGCGGAGGAAGAAAGTACTTCATGTCGTTATCGGAGAAGTTGCGGAAGCTCCATACTGCGGTGGAGCAGGCAAGGAAGAAAAGAACAATATCCGGGACGTTGGGAAAGCGCGACGCAAATATGACAGATAGGAATACTACGCCTCCGAGGAATACAAGAGAACTGTTGTCATTTAAACAGACGTCAGTATCTCAGGCTGGTTGTGATTTGGACTAGGTTACTCACAAGACACGAAGCCCGTACACCTTCCACGGATTGCTGCCT